>SJXQ01004864.1:338270-577739 GCA_006408695.1 Aepyceros melampus | reverse complement strand
GGAGGTGGGGGTCGGGATTGGGAGTTCATTTACACTCGTGGCTGATGCATGTCGATGTGTAGCAAAACGAATACAGTATTGTAAAGCAAAACAAACTAAAAAATAAAAATTAAATAAAGAAAAAAAATTTGCACGAGTAGATCCCATTATCCCCATTTTACAGCTGAGGAAACTGAGGCACAGAAAGGTTAAGCAACTTGCCAAGTCCACACAGTCAGGTATAAGGTAGAAGCCAGAATCCAAACCCAGGTGACCGAGCTTCTCAGTACGTGTCATAAGCACAGTGCCATGCTGCCTTTCCTGCTGAGGACCTCACACAGAAAAACAATCCTGTGTGTGGTGAGAGGAGGGGGATAAATAGGAGCACAGAGGATTTTTAGGGGAGTGAAAATACACTGTAGGATATCACAATGGAAACGTGACCCTTGAACAACATAGGGGTTAATTGGCACATAGCTTATAGTTGGCTCTCGGTATCTGCTCTTCCATCCATGGATTTAACCAGCCATATATTGTGTAGTATTATAGTATTTATTCCTGGAGGAGGAAATGGTAATCCCCTCCAGTATTCTTGCCTGGAGAATGCCATGGACAGAGGAGGCTGGCGGGCTACACTCCATGGGGTTGCAAAGAGCTGGCCACGACTGAAGCAATTTAGCAGCAGCAGCATAGTTTCCATTGCTGAAGAATATCTGCACATACATGGACCCACACACTTCAAACTCATATTATGCAGGGTCAGCTGTACATTTGTCCAAACTCAAACACTGCACAACACCAAGAGTGAGCCCTCTCAGTGATAATGATTTCATCAGCTGTAACAAATGCGCCACTCTGGAGGAAGATACTGACAATGCAGGAGGCTGTGCCTGCGTGGAGGCAAGGCTGTGCCTGTAGGTTCCGTCCCGCTCAGGCGTGTCTGACTCTTTTTTGGCCCCACGGACTGCAGCTTCAGTCTCCTGCATGAATGGGATTTCCCGTGCAAAAACACTAGAGTGGGTTGCCATTTCCTACTCCAAGGGATCTTCCTGACCCAGAGATGGAGCCGTGTCTCTTGCATCTCCTGCACTGGCAGGTGGATTCTTTACCACTGAGCAACCAGGGAAAGTTTGTTATACACAGTGTTGCCCTTTGATTCCTAGGTATTTCCTCCAAAAAAAAAAAAAAAATGAAAATACATGTCTACAGAAATACTTGTATGTGAGTGTTCTTCACAATGCAGCAATTTAAACATAAATGTTCTTATTTGTTCATTGTAACAAAATACTGGAAACAACCCAGATGGTTGTCTTATGGGGAAAAAAATCAATAAATTGTGGTTATATTCATATAATGGAATAATACTCAATGATAAAAAGAAATAGATTGATATACACAGTAAAAAAAATGTGCACAATCTTAAAAAATCTTCTGACTGTAACAGGAGGGTGGATTGTGGAGGGTGAGCAAGAGAACCATAGAGACTAATTAAGAAAAAGTCTTGTAGCATCTAGTTTAAAGATGCTGGTGACAGACCTGGGTTGGAAGCAGTGAAAACAGAAAAATGAAAAGACTTAAGATATCCCTAGGGCTTCCCTGGTGACTCAGTGTTAAAGAACTTGCCTGCCAATGCAGCAGACATGGGTTCAATCCTGGGTCAGGAAGATCCCCTAGAGAAGGACATGGCAACCCACTTCAATACTCTTGCTTGGAAAACCCCATGAACAGAGGAGCCTGGAGCGCTGGAGTCCATGGGGTCACAAAAGTGTGGGACACGACTGAGGGACTGAACAGCGGCAACAAGGGCAGATCTGAGATCAGGGGAGAATCAAGGCTGATTCCTAGGTTTGAGCTTGAGAAAATGAGCAGATGCCTTTACTGAAAGAGGAAGAGGTTTGATGGGGAGGGTCTCCAAGTCCAGTA
Source organism: Aepyceros melampus (assembly GCA_006408695.1). Taxonomy (NCBI): domain Eukaryota; kingdom Metazoa; phylum Chordata; class Mammalia; order Artiodactyla; family Bovidae; genus Aepyceros; species Aepyceros melampus. Next base: position 575,837 of record SJXQ01004864.1, on the reverse strand, counting down.
TCCCTTCCCTTGGGTCACCCATGAGCTTGTCCAGTCTCAGCTACATTCTAGAGAAAGCCAGCACACAGATGCCAAGGTTAGCCTGCAATGGTGGGCCCATGCCAAGAACCACAAAAGCCTCGTTTTATTTAAAACACAGAGCTTGGCAGAATTCCCTACCTAGACAGAGACAAGCCCATTACTTCATCTTGGGAGCTGCATTGTGGCCTCTGTTTTCGTGTATCTATTAGCAAGGCCTCTCAGCCGAAAATCCAGCCAGCCCATCAATCATTCCTCCTGGAGGCCCACAGACCAGGCAGCACAGGCTGGGAGCCCACCAGACATCCGTAGACATTTGCACAGGGGACTAACCCCCAAAGACTTTCCAGTTTGTGTATGGGGGCTTCGTTGCTTTATATTTTTAATTAAAAGCAGATTTTTATCAATCCCCCCAAAAATCTATTGGGGGAACTGTAATTTTGCTTCCAATCTTCCTGTTTAATACTCCCCTAATGCTCATAAAAAGCTTCGGAGTTTCCGTTCACGATTTGCATCTTCACAGATAATTAGCTGGTAGAACGACTTGGAGAGAGAAGCAGGTATATATTTTCACAAACTTGGTGGGGAGCGGGTGGGTGAGTTGTGGGAGAAGTGTCCCCAGGCAGTCCTGGCACATGTCCATTGCAGAAACATAAACACACAATTCATTTAAAAGCACATTCATTTAGGTTCTTTAATAGCTGCCATAAAAAGTGCTTTCCCCTCTGATTTCTCAGGCACCCTACACCACTTGGCTCTCCCACCTTCAGCCTCCCCTTCCAGATCCTCAGATCCACCGTCACTGCGCTTACCCTGCTCCCTCCCACCCACTCTCCTTATATTCCAGGTCAGTCCCCGTGGAATCAGACAGGTCTTTCCTGCCTCCTCTCCTGCCCTCTGGTCCTCCTTCCCCCTGCTCCACTGTACTCACCTTCCCTCCCTCCCCTCTTTTCCTTTCAGACTCAGCTGCTGTGACCATCAACTGACCACCTTCTGAATGAGTCAGAAACTGTTATATGCTCTCACCAGTAAGCCTCATGATAACCATGTGAAATAGTAGTGTTATGCACACACAGAGACACACACACACAATTCTTTAACATCGGAAGAATCTGAGGCTCCATGAAGTCAAAAAATGTACTCAGAACCACCCCCCTCTTTTTGCCTTTATTTTCTCATTTCCACTCCCCCTTTGTCAGAAAACAGATACATACATACATACCTATACACACACAGATACATAGACACATAGACAGGTATACAGAAGGACAGAGAGACTGACAAAAGGGCAAATACTCAATAGATAGTAGAAGAAAGACAGGTTGATAGGTAGGTAGGTAGGATGGTAGACAGACAGACAGACAGTAGAGGAGGTAGAGTTGCCCCTGCTGGCAAAAATCAACCAAAAACCACATTCCACCTTTTAACCTCTTTTCTCAAGAAGCTCTTCCAGTTCTTCTGCTAGGTGGAATCATAGCTCAATGAAAATTCCATGAGGTAGATTTTAAAGGCTGGAAGCAAGAGAGTGACTAAGAGGCTATTAGTTGCCAGGTGTAAATCAGGATACATGAGATAGTGGGTGTGAAAGCTCTGGATAAACAGTAATGTTCTTGACAGTGAGAGGGCATCAGAATCATCCCTAATTGAACAGAGTTCAAGGTCCCAAGGGAGGTGGCTCATGACGGTGGTTCTTCGCCTCACCATGCATTTGAATCACCAAGAAGACTTCTTAAAGCACAGATTATTACACTCTACCCCAAGAGTATCTGATTGATTAAGTCTGGGTAGGGCCTGAGAATTTACATTCCCAACAAGCTCCCAGATGATGTTGACGCTGCTGGTCCAGGGACCTCACATGGAGGACCACTAGTAGAAAGTAACGTTCTGAGGTTAATTTGGCTATTACAATGATGTTCAATCATGTCTCTTTTAATCAAATCATATTCCCTGGCGTTTTGAAACTGTGAGAAACAACAGTGGATCATTTTCAAGCTTGGGTCAAGATTTCAGAGGATGACTGACCTGTGATCCACTGCCCTGCCCCATATTTCCTGACGTTATCTGGACTTCTCCATCTCTGCCTACCATATTCCTATCCATCTGTCTCCTCCTCCTGCATGATGAGAACAAAGAGCCCGTCTACCCTGTCTGCCATAGAACTCCAAGGCCTAAAACTCAAGCTGGAATTGTGTGTGTGTGTGTGTGTGTGTGTGTGTGTACATGTGTTCCTGTATGTGTATGCATGAGGTTCCCTGGTGGCTCAGTGATTACGAACCCACCTGCCAATGCAGGAGACTCAGGTTCGATCCTTGGGTTGGGAAGAGCCCCTGGAAAAGGCAATGGAAACCCACTCCAGTATTCTTGCCTGGGAAATCCCAAGGACAGAAGAGCCCAGCACAGCCCATGGGGTCACAAATGAGATGGACATGACTTACCAACAACTGTTGTAAGTGGTAAACAGTGGTAAACAACCATCAACAGTGTATATGTACACATATATACACACACAAAAAAATGCATTCAGGAAATCAACCCTGAATATTCATTGGAAGGACAGATGCTGAAGCTGAAGCTCCAACACTTTGGCCACCTGATGCAAAGAGCCAGCTCACTGGAAAAGACCCTGATGCTGGGAAAGATTGAGGCCAGGTGGAGAAGGAGATGACTCAATGGACATGAGTTTGAGCAAACTCCAGGAGATGGTGGACGACAGGGAAGCCTGGCATTGCTGCCGTCCATGGGGTCGCAAAGAGTCTGACACAACTGAGTGACTGAACAGCAAAAACATGTGTTTGCGTCCAGTGAACAAGCCAGTTAATGGACAGATCGCCTATAGAGCAGGACTCTCTGAAGTGGGCCGGAGAAAAAATAAATAAAACGGAATTCCACAGCAGTCCAATGGTTAGGACTGAGTACTTTCACTGCCATGGGCCCAGGTTTGATCCCTGGTCAGGAAACTAGTATCCTGCAAGCTAACAGTGCAACCAGAAAAAAAAGAGAGAGAGACGAAATGGGCGAGAGAGTGGGCTCAAAGCTGGCCCATTTGGTTTTGAGGTCTAGCTTCAGGGCTCAGAGTCCTGAGCAGAAAATCTCTGAACTATCACTGCTCCTTCCCTAACAAGTCGCCCTCCCCCAGGCAGTCCTGGGTAGCTGGCTTAGCTTCTCTAAGAACACTTATCTCCTAAACTGAAGACATCTAATCTTCGCAACCCTGTTCTCACTGCTGGCATCAGTTCAAAAGAGACCCAGTGAAGGGGAAAAGTCCTTTCACCAGTACTAAAAATACTCGTATTGATCTCCTGCTCACCGTGGCATGCCTCTCTCTCCATTCCTAGTTCTTCTTGCAGTTTTCATTCTACACAGCCCTCCAAATCAGACATAAGATCATTTGGGGCCTGGATCAAGAGTTGGTTTGACCCTCCCCACAGTGTCACATCCAAAATCATTCCTCTCAACCAGCCCATCATTTGCAGGGCCCAGAGCTAAATGAAAACAAAGGGACTCTTTTAAAAAAAATTATTAGGAATTTTAAGAAAGTGACAGAGGCCATTAAACCACCAGGACAGCTGCACAGGTTGTACTGGCCCCATGTTTCTGGACACAGAGAATAGACCCAAAGTTCTTTCTGAAACTCCAGGGATGTTCTGTCCTCATTTGACACTGTCTGTGGTAGATTAATGGGTGGTCTGTGAGTCCATGCTCTTCCTGGAAGTTCATCAGCTCCAGTGCAGAAGGTCCTTGCCCTCGAGCCCCATGGGCTCCTTTGAAGTATCTGCCCAGTGGCTCTCCCCAACCCAACAAAACACTCAAACACGTGGGTACAAGCCCTTTTAGGGAATGGCTCACATGCCCCTCCTCCACCTCCGTAAATTGCTAACTTCTTGTTGAAACTGTGTGTATTCTCTCAAGCATTTTGAAACTGACATGAACTGAGTTGCTGCAGGTATCTATGAAAATGGGCATTTCTATGGGAATTCCCAAGTGATCAAGTGATTAAACTTCACACTTCCATTGCAGGGGCACGGGTTTCATCCTTGGTTGGGGAACTAAGATCCCACAGGCCGAGTGGCCAAAAATAATTTTAAAAAGTAGATGGGCATCTCCTGTTTGAGCAAAAGAAAGAGGGACATCTTAGGAACTACACACTGTTCCTAAAAATGGGTCAGCTCATTATTGGCAGGCATTCTCAGAGGCCTCAAGGGCAAAATAAGTCAAACACAAAATGCCTATTAACTTCCTGAAGTTTCAAACCAGCTGGGGAAATTAGAAAAACTAATAGAAAAATAGATCTTAACATTCTGCAACTGAGGAAGCTGGGGAAAAAAAATTATAAAGATGAGATCAATCATATGGGAAGGGTCATTCCCCAGGAACAGCATCTCTCTAGGGGGACTGCATTCAAAACTCTACTGGGGAGAGGTCAAGAAAATTAAAGAAGGTTCTGGAATTTGGGGTGCACATTAAATCCACATAGGGAGCTTTCAAATAGGAACAAAAGCAAAACTGAGCCCCAGCCCTACCATAGGCAATTCAGTAAGAATTCTTTCTCTATAAATTATGTATCTTGTTACATAGACAACTTTAAGAATACACAACATGGATGGACATTATGCTGACCACCCATGTGCCACATCTAGTTTCAGTAATTAATAGTTCGGGATCAGTCCTGTTTCACCTCTGCCCCAACCCCCAACACCCACCCACAAAATACAATTATTTTGAAACAAATCCCAGATGTCAACTTTAGAATGTAACTGAAAGATAATGACTCCTTTTTAAAAAATAACTATAAACTCTACTTAATGATCTGTGACGATGTATGTTAGTCATTCAATTGTGTCTGACTTTCTGACTCCATGGACTATAGCCTGCCAGGCTCCTCTGTCCATGGGATTTTGCAGGCAAGAATACTGGAGTGGGTAGCCATTCCCTTCTCCAGGGTATCTTCCTAACCCAGGGATCAAACCTGGGTCTCCTGCATTGCAAGCAGATTCTTTACTGTCTGAGCCACCAGGGAAGCTGAGAATACTGGAGAATACTGTATTATTTAAAGAATACTGACAAGAGTATAGAAGTGGGTTGCCATTTCTTTCTCCAGGGGATCTTCCTGACCCAGGGATCAAACCCGAGTCTCCTGTCTCCTGCATTACAGGTGCCTTCTTTACCTGCTGAGGCATCAAAGGGGATGTATGTATATGTATGACTTATTCACTTTGCTGTACAGCAGAAACTAGCACAACATTGTAAAGTAACTATGTTTTAATAAAAAATAAAAACAAAATCATCTTGCTTCTCCTTCAATACCATCATATGGTGTTTGTCCCATTAATTTGAAGAGTTTGATTAAAAGAACCTTATTTTGTCAAGTAATAAAGGCTCAGTCATGCCAAAAAGAAAAACTACAATACTATATTATACAAAATAATAATAAGGTCTCTTTATAACAATAATTCCTCAAATCTATCAAAATCTAACTTCTCCCACTGTTTGGTATACTTTTTTAGGCATTTGTTTCAGGTAGAATGCAAATAAGGTCTAGGTGCTATAATTTGTTGAAGTAGCTCCTAAAATTATTTTAATTTATAGGTTCTTACTCTATCTCATTCTTTTTTATTATGAAAATTCTTTTTAATGAAGAAATGAGGACGACTGTTCTGTAGACTTTCTCATTGTCCATATTTTGCTGTTTGAATCCCCATGTCATGGTTTAACATGTTCTCCTGTCCCTGTATTTATGTTAAATTATGGAGGCCTAATAAAATTCAGTTTTGAATTATTTGATAACACTATTTTATAGGTGGAATTGTATACTCCACAAGTAGTCATGTATGGATGTGAGATTTGGACCACAAAGAAAGCTGAGCACCGAAGAATTGATGATTTTGAAGTCTGGAACTGACAAAGACTCTTGTGAGTCCCTTGGGCTACAAGGAGATCAAACCAGTCAGTCCTGAATATTCACTGGAAACACTGACTCTGAAGCTGAAGCTCCAACACTTTGGCCACCTGATACAAAGCGCCAACTCATTGGAAAAAACCTGNAGTCTGGAACTGACAAAGACTCTTGTGAGTCCCTTGGGCTACAAGGAGATCAAACCAGTCAGTCCTGAATATTCACTGGAAACACTGACTCTGAAGCTGAAGCTCCAACACTTTGGCCACCTGATACAAAGCGCCAACTCATTGGAAAAAACCTGGATGCTAGGAAAGATTGAGGGCAGGAGGAGAAGGGGGTGACAGAGGATGAGATGGTTGGATGGCATCACTGACTCAATGGACATGAGTTTGAGCAAACTCCAGGAGATGATGAAGGACAGGGAATCCTGGAATGCTGCAGTCTATGGGATCAGACACAACTGAGCAACTGAACAACAATTTTATACTCCAATCAAAGATAAAATCTAGTTGCTTCTTTTTCATGATGTTAGTTGTTAATAATCATTACCTAGATTCATTAACTTATTAGGGTTTTTTAAACCTACGTTTCCAAATCTATGACTCCTTCTTTCAGCAGCTGGGATGTTTCCATAAACAGAAACTTCCTTTTGTCAGCTATGTGACCTGAGATACAGGTCATATAAGAAAAGCAGCAGAAATGCTTGATACTTCCTCTTTACCAACCAAACATAACAGAGGTTCATAATTGTTATTTTTAGAGTATCATTAAGAACTCAATAATATAAACATTAAAGATTGAAGGCAGAAGGAGAAGAGGGCAACAGAGGATGAGATGGTTGGATGGCATCACCGATTCAATAGACGTGAACTTGGGCAAACTCCAGAAGATGCTGAGGGACAGGGAGGCCTGACTACTGCAGTCCATGGGGTTGCAAAGAATCGGATACGATTTAACAACTGAACAACAGCAACAGTGTAAACATGTTTGATGTGCTCAATTTGTTATTCTAATTCTGTTCAAATTAACCTTTGGTCAGTGGAAACCTATTTAATCTCTCTCCTGTGTCTTCCTGAGATGGTCCTTGTCATCACTGACAGCTTCCTTGAGCTCCTGTGACAAGATGCTTCAGGCCCATATGTACATTCTTGTCCTCAACTAGAATCACTCATCTTTCTAAGAGGCCCTAGCTTGGTTTTATGCAAAATAGTATTTAGAGGCCACAGTCTAAGGTGCTAAGGGTGCTTGTTGCTGCTGAGTTGGTGATTTGTTTCTGGGCCTTTGCAATATGTTTAAAGAGGGAGGGAAGAGTTTATATCATGCTTTTGGGAGGAGGAGATATTGAATAATATCTTCTAAATGGAGAAAGAACTTTGAGACTGAAAAACAAAACAGGCAACTCAAAATGTGATTATGAAGTTTACTGGGGGTAACTTACATACAGGAAGAATCAGGCAGAGGTACTGATGGCTACACTCCATGCATCCGTTAGGGTACAGAGGAGGGACTTCCTTGGTGGTCTAGTGGCTAAGACTCAGCACTCCCAATGCAGGGGGTCCGGGTTCGATCCCTGGTCAGGTAACTAGATCCCATATGCTGCAACCGAGTTCCCACGCCACAACTAAAGATCCTGCATGCGGCAACTAAGACCCAGTACAGCCAAATTAATTAATTAAAATAAACATTTTTAAAAGGAAGTACAGAGGATTTTAAAGATCTAAAAATAGATCTGACTGAGAAGCAGGTCTGTACCAGTGGAAACCCAGAGTTTTTTTTTCCTACTTGGGGTCTCATGTCCATTAACTCATCTGCATCAGCAAAGTCATTTTTCCAGTTTTCATAGCAGATGAAAGACAGAGTAAAGGCTGATAGGGAGCTTATCTGACTTTGCTGCATACCTTGTAAGAAGGCTAATGCTCAGTCATACAGAAACGGCAAGAGACAGGACTGGGGGCCTGGGACAAAAACCAAGTCAGTATGGTTCAGCCACATGCCCTATTTCAATTCAAATTCTGAATTCAGGGTTTTTATTGACCTCAGTGACTTTTACATGTGTAACCTCTTCCATTAAAAAAAAAAACAAACCAGTATCCCAGTTCATAATTATTAGTTTTATCCCTTAACACACACAACAGTCTCTAAATAACTACTATCAATCAACAATATAATTACTCAAATCAGTTTACATTTTTCCCAGTTGTTTCTATGTTACAATTCATGGACAATCTCCTAAACTTCTAATCTACAAGTGCCTGTTCTTTCTTTCTCTGTCACAGTGCAAAAACTTATTAATCAAGAAATCAGGACAATGTCCTGTAGAACTTCTCACCAGAAAACACGTAGCCCTTCCCTTTCTTAAATAAATGTGGCAAAGCACACACTTAGCTTTCATCATGGAATCCTGGAAACTGGTCCCTCATGCTGCATAGAGATCTTCCTTGCTCCTTTTCACAGGGACATAATATTCTAGCATGAAATGTGACATAGTGCTTTCTGGGTTGTTTCTAGCTTTTTTTTTTTTTTTTGATATTACAGATAGAGCTGCAGTGTAGAACCTTATATGTACAACTTTTCATATTTTCATGGACTCTTGAGAATGTAATGTACAACCAAGGTTGAGAACTCTTGACCTACAGAAAAAAGCAGGTTATTAAGAAACCGAAGTTTAAATCCCAGCTCTACTCTTAGCTTACTCCTTATAAAATCTGGATAATAATCTACCTCATGGATTTGTAGAGAGGATTATATAAGCTAAAACATGGAAGGTGCTTAAATCAGTTCTCAACATATCTTAAGAGGAGTGTATTTATTGTTATTGTTGCTGTGAATCTTTAAAGTTTTTATTTTTTTCAATTAAAAGGCTTTACTTTTTATGCTTTAAAAAAAAACCCGATAAATAAAAAGGTGCTAAACTTAGCATTAGGAATTTGGTTGTAATATATTGACAAAGTCTGAAATTGTTGTTGATTTATAACATTCTGCTAGTTTCAGATGTAAAGCAAAGGGATTCAATTATACTTTTTACATATTCCTTTCCATTAAGGTTGTCACAAGATATTAAACATAATTCCCTGCGCTACATAATAAATCCTGTTGCTTATCTGTCTTGTATATAGTGGTGTATATCTGTTAATCCCATATTCCTAACTTATCCCTCCTCCCTGACTTTCTCTCTGATAACTATACATTTGTTTTCTATGTCTGGGAGTCTGTTTCTGTTTTGCAAATAAATTCACTTGTATTGGAGTCCACATGTAAGTGATATCATGTAATATTTGTCTCTCTAAATTTGTTAGTGAGCTTCCCTGCCTCAGTTTCCTCAGCCATCCTATCTCAGATGTTGGCACAACAAAATTAGATCATCACTGGGAGCTTTCTTGAAAAAGCTATTATTTCTCTGAAAATGTGGAGCAAGGGTATTATTTTCATCACCATGATTATAGAATGTCCGGTTGGGAGAATTAACAGTATTCATCTGGTGGGTCTCTCATCTCCGGAGCCTCATACAGGGCTTCCTGACTCCACTGAATCAGTAAGACAAACTGTCAATTCACTCAAACCACTAATTTAATAGATTTTTTATTTTCTACTAAATTGACAGACTGAGTAAATTGACCAAATTGACTGGCTGTTTTGATATCATTTAGACTCAGCTTGAGTGGAGCTAATCATGAAGGGGAAAATAATTGTTATTGACATTGCTGCAGTGATCAAAGACACCCCTGGCATGGTTGAAGGGGAGCACAAGGACCCTCACACATCCACCATCCACACGCTCCACCCAGCCAAGTCTCAGAACAAACACTACCCAATCTGCTGCACCGCATTAGAGAGGCACTCAAAATAGAAAGCAGAGGATGGCCGGAAGTAGAGGGGAGCTCTGAAAATGATCCATCAATACCTAAGTGAATGTAAAGCAACTATATGCCAATAAAATTTTTTAATTGTAAAAAAAAAAAAAAACTTTAACGACATAAATGAACACTATTGGAAGGACTCATGTGCCCGGTTCTGAGTGTATGAAAGAGCTATCAGGTCTGAAGAGACTTAGAAGGGGTACAGTAACAATAGTCCCCCAAAGATATTAATCCCTAAATGCTGTGAATGCTACTTTACAAGGCACAAGGGACTTTCGGGATGTGATTAAATTAAGGAAGCTGCACTAGGGAGGTTAAGCTGGTTTCTGCAGGTGGGTCGGATGTAATCGCCAATGTCCTCACAAGGCGGAGACCAGGAGAGAACAGGGATAAGACATGTGAGGATGGAAGCAAGAGGATACAGTGATGTGAGGAAGCGCCACGAGCCCAGCAATGCAGGTGGACTCGAGAAGTAGAAAAGGCAAGAAAACAGGTTCTCCCCTACAGCTCCCAGGAGGAACTCGCCCTGCCAGCGCCACGGGGAAGCTGACTGGACTTCTGGGTTCCATGACATGTATGTTATGGCAGCCACAGACGCTAACACGCACGCGCCAGCCATCTTATAGGTGTAATTCTTGGCAGCTGGAGACATTAAAAGCCTGTAAAGAGTGGCAGTCCTGGGACTTACTTCCCTGATGGTGCAGTGCTTAAGAATCCGCCTGCAAATGCAGGGGACACGGGTTCAATCCCCGGTCTGGGGAGATTTCACGTGCCACCGGGCAACTAAGCCTGAGCACCACAGAAGCCCATGCGCTCCAGCAGCAAGAGAAGCCACTGCAATGAGAGGCCTGAGCACCACAGTTAGCGAGTAGCCCCGGCTCAGCCCAGCTAGAGAGAGCCCGCATGAAGCAGTGAAGCCCCAGTACAGCCAAAACTAAATTTAAAAAAAATTTTTAAGAAAATAGTTTGGCAATTAAAAAAAAAGCGTAGCAATCCTATACCCTGTTCCTGCTTCAAACAAAGCCATTCTGTTTTAAACGTGGGTTCCGTGTACAATTTCATGGAGGGAAGAAAGGATTCTTCTGAAATGAGGGGAGGGAGAAAACTGAAATAGAATTAATATTTGTGGATCTCATACACGGAAAAGGACTGCCCCCGTAGCTCAGCTCAGAGAAGGCAATGGCACCCCACTCCAGTACTCTTGCCTGGAAAATCCCATGGACAGAGGGCCTGGTAGGCTGCAGTCCATGGGGTCGCTAGGAGTCGGAAACGACTGAGCAACTTCACTTTCACTCTTCACTTTCATGCATTGGAGAAGGAAATGGCAACCCACTCCAGTATTCTTGCCTGGAGAATCCCAGGAACAGCGGAGCCTGGTGGACTGCCATCTGTGGGGTCGCATAGAGTTGGACATGACTGAAGTGACTTAGCAGCAACAGCAGATAGCTCAGCTGGTAAAGAATCCACCTGCACTGCAGGAGACCCCATTCAATTCCTGGGTCAGGAAGATCCCCTGGAGAAGGGATAGACTACCCACTCAATTATTCTTGGGCTTCACTGGTGACTCAGATGATAAAGAATCTGTCTGCAATGCAGGAGACCCAGGCTTGATTCCTGGGTCGGGAAGTTCCCCTGGAGAAGGGATAGGCTACCCACTCCAGTATTCTTGGGCTTCCCTGGTGGCTCAGCTGGTACATGGAAAACACGTGGACCAGTGCCTGGCACATAGTGAACATAATAAAATGCAGCTGTGGTGGGGGTGATGGTATTATCTGCCCTGAGTCCTTCCTGTTGCCAAGGACAAACCACAGTTCAGTGCCATTCAGGGACTTGCGCAATGGCATCTAGATGTCAGTAGCAGAACCAGCTTTAGAACCCAGGTCTTTATAATGCTGGCATTGACCGCAACTGACACCCTGGATCTTCCCCTAAATAAGAAATGCCGCCAGCTGACCAAGACTTTTACTGAAATCAAACTTGCTGCATAAGGGCTGTTTTGATCTCATGTGGTTTGTCTGCGATTCCCAGAAGAGCTGACCACTCTGGGTGCTTCCTGTGTGGCCCATTACTACAGTGGACCACAGTGCCGGCAGTTGATCGGCTATCAGAAGGGGCTAGCTGTGCCTGGTTCTCCCCACACCCTGCACCCCAACTGCTGGAGAGAAGAAAGAGCATTGCTCTGCTTGTAGAACGGACTGCCGTGGAGGCAGCGGGGCAGGCCAGGCGATGGGTAGGGCTGGTGAGGCAGTGCGGAAGCAGCTGCTGGCTCATTAAGGGCACTCGGGTGAAACCTCGGCCACACCAGGCCCAGCCACATGCTCAGACACAAACCACAGCTGCCTGCCCATGAGTCTCTCCTCTAAACGGCAGCGGCAGAGACAACATACTCTCCCAGCTCCGGGGCGACTTCCCTTGCTGCTCTCACTTGTTTTGAGGTCCCCCTGAGGAGATGTCCTGTTGGCCAAGTGTCAAGTAAAAAGGGTAGGAATTTTCATTCAGCCAGTGAGTGCGTGCAAGCTCACTCGCTTCAGTCATGTCCAACTCTCTGCGACCCCGTGGACTGTAGCCAGCCAGGCTCCTTCATTCATGGGATTTTCCAAGCAAGCATACTAGAGGGGGTTGCCACGCCCTCCTTCAGGGGATCTTCCCAATCCAGAGATTAAACCTGCGTCTCCTGCATTACTGGCAGATTCTTTACTGCTGAGCCACCAGAGAAGACTTAGTTCAGCCAGTAAAGTGAAGTGAAGTCACTCAGTTGTGTCCGACTCTTTGTGACCCATGGACTGTAGCCCGCCAGGCTCCTCTGTCCATGGGGTTTTCCAGGCAATAGTACTGGAGTGGATTGCCATTTCCTTTTCCAGGGGATCTTCCCAACCCAGGGATTGAACCTGGGACTCCTGCATTGTAGACAGACGCTTTACCATCTGTGTCACCAGGGAAGTACTTTTCTGTAACTGCACTATAGGAAAATGGGAATGAAGGGAAGAAATAGCAGATGAGCTGGGGAAACAGAGCTCTTTGTCACACCCAGGCATCTCATTGTCTGTCCTAACTAGATGCATTGCCTCCTGTTTGAATAAAGCTCCTCACCTGAGTTTATGAGGTTCTCATCTATCTTGTGCCTACTCACCACTCCGAGGCCTTTTTCTATTTCTCCACTGACACCAAAATGGGTTACTTGTTGACTCCTAAGTATGCTATTCCACTAGAACACAAGGTTCATGGGTGAAGCAACGCAGACTATCTTTTAAATGCTGTGTCTCCAGACCTCCTGTGCTTGGCACACAGTGCGTGTGTGCCTGCTAAGTCGCTTCAGTCATGTCCGACTCTTTATGACCCTCTGGACTGTAGCCCATCAGGCTCCTCTATCCATGAAATTCTCCAGGCAAGAATACTGGAGTGGGTTGCCATGCCCTCCTCCAGGGGATCTTCCCAACCCAGAGATGGAACCCACGTCTCTTCTGTCTCCTGCATTGGGAGGTGGATTTTTTACCACTAGCACCACCTGGGAAGCCCTCAGAAATCTGTGACAATGAATATTGCTTATTAATACTTGGGAGGCACTAAACACAGTGCTAGGTACAGACTGGCACGGGATCCTGTCTAAGTTTATAAACCTCATTTACTGGGTGTCCGTAAGCCAGGAGACCAAGGCAAATGCAAATAATGGCACTGAGGACCTCCTCAACCTGTTAGAACACAAATATCAGTGTATCCACATACAAAATGTCATTAAGGACAGGTTGAACTTGTTCAGAGATAAATGATAGTATCCATGTTTTCAGACTTGATGATTCCCCTCTATAAAATTGGGTGAAAAAGTTAAGGGCTTCCCCAGGTGGTTCAGCGGTGAAGAGTCCACCTGCCAATACAGGAGACGAGAGTTCAATCCCTGGTCTCCAAAGATCTCACATGTCTGAGAGCAACTAAGCCAGTGCGTCCCAACTATCAAAGCCCATGCACCCTAGAGCCCGTGCTCCACAACAGGAGAAGCCACCCGCAAAGAGAAACCCATGCACCTCTACTAGGGAGTGGCCCCCACTCACCACAACTAGAGGAAGCCCACGCACAGCAATCAAGACCCAGCATGGTGGAAAATAAATACATACATAAAATAATTTTTTTTAAAAATGAGTTCATAGGGTTGATGTGAGAATCAAAGATGAAATGTGCTCAGCCCCCAACACAGAGTACAGTTCAATAGATGTTAGACATGATTACTATGTTGCTATTTTTACAAAGATTAATAAAATAGCAACCAGTTCAGGAGACACACTAGTAAATAATTTCAGTCAAAATGAAAGGTGCTGTCACAACAGTACAAGTCCTGTGTGTCCCCAGAAGCTCTATCTTAAAAATATATCTAGAAACAGCCCTTTCACATTTCCACCATTTAGTCCATAATACCTTTTTAGTCCAATCCACTCTCATTTCTCCTTTAGACTGTTTCAGTTGCCTCCTAGCTCTTCTCTCTGCCTTCTCTCTTGCCCTTCCCCTTCCTGCCTGCCCCAGGCTGTTCTTAACAAAGCAGCCAGGGGTCCTGCTAGAATTTAAGTCAGCTCATGTCAGTTTCCTCTTCAAACATCTCCAGTGGCTCCCCATCTCTCTACAAGCAAAAGCCAGAATTGCTACCGCTATGTGTGTGCATGCATGCTAAGTCACTTCAGCAGTGTCCGACTCTTTGCAACGCTATGGACTGTAGCCCACCAGGCTCCTTTGTCCATGGGGATTTTCCAGGCAAGAATACTGGAGTGGGTAGCCATGCCCTCCTCCAGGGGATCTTCCCGACTCAGGGATTGAACCCACGTCCCCTGTGACTCCTGCACTGCAGGCAGATTCTTTACTGCTGAGCCACCAGGACTGCCCCACTATCACCAATGAAGTGAAATGAAGTAAAGTTGCTCAGTTGTGTCCAGCTCTTTGCGACCCCATGGATTGTAGCCCACCAGGCTCCTCAGTCCATGGGATTCTCCAGGCATGAATATTGGAGTGGGTTGCCGTTTCCTTCTCCAGGGGATCTTCCTGACCCAGGGATCGAACCCGGGTCTCCTGCATTGTAGGCAGACGCTTCACCGTCTGAGCCACTAGGGAAGCCCGTCTATCGCCAATAGTGATGGTTAATTTTATGTGGCAAGTTAACTGGGCCACAGGGTGCCCAGCATTTGATCAAACACTACTCTGGCTGTGTCTGTGAGTGTGTTTCTGGATGAGATTAACTTTGAAATCTGTAGGCTGAGTAAAGCAGACTGCCCTCCTTAATGTGGATAGGACTCATGCAATTAATTGAAGACTCAAATGGAAGAAAAAGACTGAGGAGAGGGAATGCCTCCTGCTTGGCTGATGTGAACTGGGTCACTGGTCTTCTCTTTCAGGCTCAAACTGAAACACTAGCTCTTCTTGGGGTTCTCAAACATGCCGGCTTTCAGACTGGAAGCCTGCACCACAGGCTTTCCTGGGTTTCCAGATTGCAGAGGCCAGGTCATAGGACTTCTCAGCCTCCATAATTGTGTGAGCCAATTCCTCATATTTCTCTTAATTACACCATGTTATATGTAATAGCATACTATACATATATGGGTGCTTCCCAGTGGCTCAGCAGTAAAGAATCCACCTGGAATTCAGGAACCGCAGGAGATGCACGTTCGATTCCCGGGTTGGGAAGAATCCCTGGAGAACAGAACGGCAACCCATTCCAGGATTCTTGCCTGGAGAATGCCATGGAGAGAGGAGCCTGGCAGGCTACAGTCCATGGGGCTGTAAAGAGTCGGACACGACTGAAGTGACTTAGCACGCACTTGTACATATATAGTCACCAGGCAGGAGAACCCTGCCTAACACACCTACAGGTCACCTATCCTAACCCCAGCACCCTTTCCTGCACTCCCATTATTTCTTTGATTTCAACTCTTTCCACCTTCCCCTCTCTCTGTTCCAGCCATATTGATCTACTTATTGTTGCCCAAACACGAGAAGCCCACTTAAGTTTAAAGACCTCAGTGTCCACCACACCCTCCTCCTAGAATGCTCTTCTAAGTAAATGCCTCACACTTTTACTTCTTTCAGGTCTCTCTCCAAATGTTATATGACTATGAAGATTTCCCAAACTTACTTACATGAAATTGTGTGATACACACACATACACACACACACACACACTCTCTCTCTCTCTCACACACACACATATACACACACACCCAGCCCTTTTCACTTTATTTCTTTTGAAGGTGAAGTCGCTCAGTCGTGTCCGACTCTTTGCGACCCCATGGACTGAAGCCCACCAGGCTCCTCAGTCCATGGAATTTTCCAGGCAAGAGTACTGGAGTGGGTTGCCATTTCCTCTCCAGAGGATCTTCCCAACCCAGGGATCGAACCCAGGTCTCCCGCACTGCAGGCAGACGCTTTAACCTCTGAACCACCAGGGAAGCCCAACTTATTTCTTTTAAGTTGCTTTAATTTTCTCTATATCATTAATCATCAACTGATATACCATATCTTTACTTGTTTATTTGTTCGATGTCTATCTATTTCTACCAAATAGGATGTATATTCCTTGAGAGTAGGAGCTTTGTCTTGTTCACTGCTATATTCCCAATGCCCAGACTGATACCTAGTCCTAATACCTAGTCAGGCTCTTTTCTTGTCTGTTGATTGAATTAATTAATATATCAAAATTTTAAGTTTGATTCTAGAAGGAGAATAAGATATTATAGATAATTAGCAATAAAGGATAGATAGGCAGGCAGAGTAGAAGACTAGAGTTTTGCTGAGTATTGGTTATGAATTAGGTAGCAAAGAATTCAGGGGTTTGCCCTCCAACAAGGACCTGGAGGACAAACACTCTGTACTGTTGATTAAGAGCTGATCTTTGTCCTTTAACAGCCAGTGGAGCAAAGATCGTGTTTGACATCTTTGCCTATAAATTAAGGAGCCCAACCAGGATACAAGCTTGAGGTGAATTGAGTGAGTAGCCCCATACAGGGCCAAGATTTTTCTCAGAAAACAGCTCTGGGTCTGCTCCAACCCTGAGATAAATTGGAGACAGAGACCCTAAAGTTCAATGCCAATAAGAATAGCTGCAATATTTTTTAGTTGGAAATAGCCCACCAGAGCCATAAAATCTCAATGAAGAAGTCAAACATAGAAGGTCTAGTTTTAAGCAATGTGACATACTGGTAAAATCTCTAAGAGAAGCAGGTGGTGAAATATCACCCCTAGTAAATAAATGAGTTGTCTTGCAATAAATGGTTGTCAGAAGAGAGAAGCTGAGAAGGCTAAAGTTGTCATGCCCTTCAGTCAGCAAGAAGAGACCAAAGCGTGGAACTAGAGAAAGTTGGCTCTGTCAACACCAGAATAGCCACCAACAGGGGACACAGTGCTTGCTAACTGATCTCTCCCATAAGATGGAATATTGACTGCTCTAATCTATTCCACAGGGCAACCACAAGGGGCAAAGGAAGGAAAGTTTGCAGAAAGGACTGAAAGAATTCTAAGCCTACACCTGAAACTAAGTCTCATAACTAGAAATCATCATTATTAATGCTTATTTCTTTCTAGCTGTTTTCTTTGCATATTTTACATAACTAAGACCTCATGGTTTATAGATTTTTACATCCTATCTTAACATAGCACCATAAACATTTTCCCACATCCCTGAAACGTTAACAGAAAGATTATTTTAATGAATGATTTCTACTCCATCCATATGAATGCACCACAGTTTAACTCATACCCTTGAACACTTAAGCAGTTTCCAACTTTTTGTAATTATTTTGGGACATTGATTTCTGACTAAGTCTCTGATTATATCAAGCTGAATTCCTAAAAATAGACTTACTGGGTGAAAGGGTATGATGTTTTTTTTCCGCCTCTTGATATAGACTGCCAGAGTCCCTTCAGAAATCTTGCCCCAATTTACACTTCCACCAGCTGTTTATGTGAGCACCCTTTGTACCGAACCCAGAGCTCTTCTGACGTCACCAGCAGGTGCCAGAACGCGTTCTCCAACTTTGGATCAGAAATCAATATACAGGACAACCACTCTGAGAGCTGGCAGGAAAAAATGATCGTTACTTTGTGAAAACATTTTTTCTCAATCCTGAGAGAGGAATCCAGAATTGGTAGATAAGAAAAGTACCATCATCATGAAGAATAACACTGTTCCCAGTATTCTTTGTCCCTTGCTGAGAGAAAACACTATTTCATAAAGCAACTTTCTCTACTTACAACCAAGCACTCCAGGCTTTAAATGAGGTCACAGGAAGGGGCCACAAAAGGATATCAATAGTACATGGATTTCAGGTTGGTTTCAGAAGCAAGACTTCTGATCTGAATACAGCCACATAAATAAGTAGGCTTCTCCCCATTTTACTCCTTTTACCCTAGAATCATGCAAAAGCAAAAAGAGAGGAATAAACTACACAAACTGTGGTGTCCACAGTATTAGAGACAAACATAATGTGGATTCCAAAGTACATGTAAGGGGTCCTTGAGGGATTGGACTGAGATTCAATTGGGGGAAGCGAAGAGTAGAAGCAATAAAGGAGGCAGGAAAGTCCAGTGGGGATAGATTTCAGAAAGTGCCACCTACATGGCATGGCCTGAAGATGAAGGTTCGTCTCATGGTTACAAGGACTAAGTAGACAGAACAGGTGACTTGCAACCTGTGGGGCCCTGTTGGCTCCCAGTGGCAGGGAGGAGGCAGGGTGCACAGAGAGTCACAGGCTGAGCCACATCACAGCAGCTGTTTATCTCCATGGAGCAGGAATGGAAAGATCCGAGGCTGCCTGCACCCCTCCCCACACAGGACCTCCCAGCAATGAGCTGGTTCAGAAGACCCAACTCATTCTGTTATGAACAGCAGCAACAGTGGTATTATTATCATTATTCATTTCTGGAATAAGAATAATATTAGTATTAAAAGTAATCATATATATAATATCATATACTTGGCTGAGAGAATATTCACAAACCATGCAACGGACAAAGGCTTAATTTCCAAAATATACAAACAGCTCCTAAACTCAATAACAAAACAACAAACAACTCAATCAAAAAAAAAAAAAAAATGGGCAGAAGGCCTGGCTAGACATTTCTCTAAAGAAGACACACAGATGGCCAAGAGGCACATAAAAAGATCTCAACATTTTTAGTTATTATAAAAATGCAAATCAAAACTATAATGCGATGAGAATGGTCATCATTTAAAACGTCTACAAATAACGAAGGCTAGAAAGGGTGTGGAGAAAAGGGAACCCTCCTACATTCTTGATAGGAATGTAAACTGGTGAACCACTATGGAAAACAGTGTGGAGTTTCATTAAAAGCTGAAAATAGGGTTTCCATATGACCCAGCCATCCTACTTCTGGGAATATGTCCTTAGAAAACTATAACTCAAAAAGTAGCAATACACACTACACGAAATGATAAACAAGGTCCTTTCCTACTGTATAGCACAGAAAACTATGTTCAATATCCTGTAATAAACCATAATAAAAAATATGTATATCTATACATATATTTATATCTGAATCACTTTCAGAAACAAACAGAACATTGTAAATCAGTTCATTTCAGTTCATTTGCTCAGTCATGCTCAACTCTTTGCGACCCTATGGACTGCAGCAGGCCAGGCCTCCCCGTCCATCACCAACTCCCAGAGTTTACTCAAACTTATGTCCATTGAGTCAGTTATGCCATCCAACCATCTCATCCTCTGTCATCCCCTTGTAAATCAACTTGTGATTGTAAATCAACTATACTTCAATTTTAAAAATTAAAAAAATAATAATTTGGATATGAGACTTAAAAACATATATATATCGTATAGGTTATAGGTAGATAACAACAACAGTAATAGTATAGATAACTAGTTAAGCTCCAATGCAGGGAGTCTATAAGAAAAAAAATACGAGGGAATCCCCTGGTGATCCAGTGGTTAAGACTCTGTGCTTTCATTGCCAAGTGTACAGGTTCATTTCCTGGCTGGGGAGCTAAGATCCCACAAGCTGCACAACAAGGGCAAAAAAAAAGAAAGAAAAAGAAAGGGAAAATATGGACAAAAAGCAGAAAATTATTCATTTCAAAATTTCACAATGAAATGTAGCTGGCAAACTTTGGAAAGAAGTGGAAATAAATAAAATAAACATCACAGAAATGAAAGCAAAACATGAAGTTGCAAAAGGCAGAACAGACATCGAAGAAAACAGAACAAGGGAAACAGAGGTGAATAAAAGGACACAAAATGAGACAAGGAGCTTCAGAATCGGAGAGAGAAAATTCAAGATGCCAAAGACAGAACTAGACTCCCTTAAGATATAAGAAAGCAAATGAACCAGAACAATGAAAGCAAACAAATTCTTGACAATACAATTCAACAAACCTGAAATGAAAGGCTTGATTCTACGTGTTGAAAGGGCCTATCGTGTTAGGAAAACGGACCCAGAATAATCAACACTGAGACATCGCCTGGCGAAGTTGCTGGACTCTAAACAATCTTTTGATCCGGCATTTCAAAGTTCAATTACAAGAGAGAAAGATCAGGCTGACTTCAGATTTCTCCACATTCAACACTTCAAGACCCTGGAGAGATGCCTAAGTTCTCAAGGATTCAACAACTGAGCCAAGAATTTTATATTTATCCAAATCATCCTCCAAGAATAATGACTATGAACAAACAGTTCTGAACCTGCAAAAACTCAAGGAACATTATTCCACAGCCCTTCTTGCAGCAACTTCCAGAAGATAAACCACAGCAGTGCGAGAAATGCCTTGGGTTCTAGTGCAAAGGAATTAGCTGTGAGTCTTAAATATTTGCACCTTAGAGCAAAAGATGAAATACAAATATAGGTTTGGATGATGGAGGAGAAAGTGTTATATAACCTGACAACCTGGAAATAAACACCAACAAAATTTTGTCTTAATGGATAAGGGGAGATAAAAAGAAAAGAGACTCAGTAATTCTGCCATTTACCTCATCAGTAACCAGTAAGAGTCAGAGAATATTATTTAAAGATTTAGGCAGACAGGGACTTCCCTGGTGGTCCAGTGACTAAGACTCCACATTCTCAATGCAGGGGACTTGGGTTCGGTCCCTGCTCAGGGAACTAGATCCTGCCTGCTGCAATTAAAGATCCTGCATGCTGCAATTAAGACCCAGTGCAGCCAAATAATTTTTTTTTTAGAAAAGCAGACAGATCAAGTAACTGAGGTGTATGAGAAGTACTAAAGCTTCACTGACAGTTCAAATGTAAACTGCAAGCAAAATAATGTTACCGATGAAATTTGGGAAACTAGGGAGAAGGAAGGGAGGGCAAAACAACAGGTAACACATTAAGTTTATAACTGTTCATATTAGGAAACCATCTGATACTATGTGAATAAATAGAGACTATGAGAATTTTATAAAGCTATAATTAATTTTATGAAGATAGCAACTAGAACAAAATTATAGCTTTCCTAAATATCAGGAGAACTACACACCACACACACACACACACACACACACACACAGAGCAAAGATCACAGAGCAGACGGTTCTATAAATGATCACAGAAGCAATTATAAAAAGAGTACACATAAAATCATACGAAAAACTAAACCCAAGCATACACATCAGTACGTAAATGAGCCTTCATCATTATTAAAAGTTTTTCAGATCAGAGCCCTAAGAAAATCCAAACTCTATGTTGTAAAGAGACAGAGTGAAACAAAATGATTTTAGAAAATAAAAGACTGGACAAGGCTTAGCAGGCACAAATGCAAACAAAAAGAAAGCAGAGTTTATGGTATTAATATTAGGCAAAGTGGAATTGAGGCCAAAAAGCAATAAATGATACAAAGAAGGGCATTTTATAATGCTGAAGGGTACAATTCACAATTAAGATATCAGTTATGAATATTTATATACCTGATTATATAGCAGCAATATTCCTAAAGCAGAAATTATCTTGACATACAGAAAAAATAAACAAAAACCTGCCAGCAGCTGAAGGCTTTAATTCTGTTCTCCCAATCCCTGACAGAACAAGTTGACAAAACATAACATAAATCTTTGGTCCTTCGCATCCACCATTGAGTGCCGCATGCAAAATGACCTGGGCCCAGGTTATTTATTTCAGCATTGTTTGTAAAAGCATGACTATTCTGCTCACCAACAGAGGACAAGTTAAATAAATTATAGGATAACAATTCAATCAGCTGTATCACGACAAGAAGAATAAAAAGGACAAGTATCTCTATGAACCCATGGAGATGTTTTCAAGTGTTCCTCACATAAACTGGTACCATATCTCCTCACTGCTTTGGCTCTCCCAGTAGATAGCTACACTGTTTACAATTACACACTAGATCCTTCCCAGAGAGGAAACTGTGGCATTCAAATCCACCGCCACACGACTTGCCCAGGCTTGACCACGTCACACCCTATCAGAGGTTATCAATGTAATTGCAGAGTTTTGTTCAGGCTACTTGCATTCCCCTCTGTGAAGTGTGGGCACGTCCCACACTGGGGCTACTCTTCCAAAATCTGGGTCCCAGAGCTATGAGAAGAGACCCATGGACCCACAGCAGCTCACCTAAAACGTGAGCAAGAAATTAATTTTGTTTCTGTAAACTTCTGAGACATGAGGTTTTTGTTGTGTGCGTAAAGTTGGCCAATAACAGAACTCATCCATAAGGGACAATTTTAGGAAAGGTTGGACTTTACTGTTTGTCTCATTGTCAGGATATTTTCTCCATATATTTATAGCACAATACCTAATTTCATGTGTTTATGACATGAACACTTAGGCAGCAGTTATCACATGCCAAGAACTACTCCAAGCATTTTACACAAATTAATTTACTCAATTGCCATAAGATTCTGTACCCGCATTTCACAAACAAGGAAACAGACAGAGATAGGTCAAGATCACAAGTCATGTAAGCCGCAGAGTCAGTGTTCACACCCAGGCAGTCTGGCCCCAGAGTCCACACCCCTAGTCATATGATCCACGTCCAATCCACAACCACGATGCCATGAACTTATCATGACCATTGATATTTATTGAATTAATTTTACTAAGCGCATTTGATCTTATTTGATTCTCATGATAACTCCAGGAAGTAGAGGAACCAGAGTCTTCAAAGATGCAAAATGACCCAAGATTACACATTGACCTTGATGGCAGTTATGCTCTATAAAGAAAAAAGTCTCCAAAGACTACTGTAACATTTCCTGTTCAAATCTGGAGTTTGGGAGTAGGGGGAGGCCTCAACGGAATCTTACTGCCACTCTATTTCCAATTATCTTTGCTCTTATCACCATCACGGGCTTCCCCTGTAGCTCAGTCAGTAAAGAATCTGCCTGCAGTGCAGGAGACCCGGGTTCGATCCCTGGGTTGGGAAGATCCCCTGGAGAGGGAAATGGCACCCCACTCCAGTATCCTTGCCTGGAAAATCTCATGGACAGAGGAGCCTGGTGGACTGCAGTCCATGGGGTCGCAAAGAGTCAGGACGACTGAGTGACTAACACTTTACTCACTTTACTATCACCATCACGATCATTAATAAATATCTGCTGGACGCCTCCCTCAGGGAAGGTGTTGTCCTAGGCTCCCTCGCCCCAGTTAAGGCTGGAGACAGACATAGGCTCACTCTCAAATGGTGAAAGACGCAGTGAACAAACTCCCCTGAGGACCAGGAAGCATCTGGCACCGTGGTCAGGTGGCTCTCGCTTAGAGTTTTCACAAGGCTGTATAGCACCCTGCTGCCCTAGAAAGTGGCAGGAAGAGAAAACACACTATTCCTGTCCCCTTGTTTCATTATCACCAGGGAGGGCGTCGGCATTAAAAGAGCAGTGTGAAATGGACAATTCACACATCTTCTGAGTTTCTCAAGGATGTCGGTCCCTGCTGTTGCCTCAGCCGCCGCGGCTGCCACTGCCTCGAGGTCATCTCACCACAAGAAGTGTATTTGACGTGGGCCAGCAGGAAGCATCGGCAAACAGGTGCGTACACATGTGTGCGTGCGCGCGCGCACACACACACACACACACACTTCCTACACATTCTACACTCCCAAGAAATGGCAGGGAATATGGAAAAAAGAAAAAGAGGCAGCAGGCATTCAAGGAAGGGCCCCTCTTTCATTGCTGGATTTTTCAGAAGAGCAATGGAGTCTTCCTGCAGCTCAAGGTCACAGCCCCAGTGGAATCTCTCTTCTCCAGACTCTCCCTTCAGTACCAGACAGACCACTTCTGGGAAAGACTGGTTCAGAGCCTTCGAGGTCTTGTCTGGTACATCTTCCACCTGCAAACAGGATGCAGCCATTGAGAATAAGGGCCTGTCCTGATCTTTGCCCAACCAGGCCTGCTGGAGACTCCTGGACCTGGGTAAAGGCTCAGCCCCTCCCAAACCTCTGGGCCACTTTTGCCTTTAATTAGGGAGGTTTTAGAGCCTGACTTCCATACCATAAGCATTCAGATGGCAGGCAGCTCACCTCTGATCAGTGGCTTAATTCTTTTTCCTTGTTTTAAGTTTTTCAAGGTGAAGCATTTAAAAAGTTTTAATGAATTTGTTATAATATTGCTTCTGCTTTATGCTTTGGTTTTTTGGCCTCAAGGTATGTAGGGTCTTAGCTCCCTAACCAGGGATCAAACCCACATCCTCTGCACTAGAAGGCGAAGTCTTAACCACTGGACCACCAGGGAAGTCCTATGGCCTCATTCTTAAAACTGAGCTTCTTCTCCATTGGCACCTGTATTGGAATTCTTCAGAGAAACAGAACCAATAGGAAATAAACATGTAAAAAGCTTTATTACGGGAATTGGCTCCCATGTCAAGTGGGCCTTAGAAAGCATCACTACGAACAAAGCTAGTGGAGGTGATGGAATTCCAGTTGAGCTACTTCAAATCCTGAAAGATGATGCTGTGAAAGTGCTGTACTCAATGTGCCAGCAAATTTGGAAAATTCAGCAGTGGCCACAGGACTGGAAAAGGTCAGTTTTCATTCCAATCCCAAAGAAAGGCAATGCCAAAGAATGCTCAAACTACCACACAATTGCACTCATCTCACATGCTAGTAAAGTAATGCTCAAAATTCTCCAAGCCAGGCTTCAGCAATATGTGAACCGTGAACTTCCAGATGTTCAAGCTGGTTTTAGAAAAGGCAGAGGAACCAGAGATCAAATTGCCAACATCCGTTGGATCATGGAAAAAGCAAGAGAGTTCTAGAAAAGCATCTATTTCTGCTTTATTGACTATGCCAAAGTCTTTGACTGTGTGGATCACAACAAACTCTGGAGCATTCTGAAAGAGATGGGAATACCAGACCACCTGACCTGCCTCTTGAGAAATCTGTATGCAGGCCAGGAAGCAACAGTTAGAACTGGGCATGGAACAACAGACTGGTTCCAAATAGGAAAAGGAGTACGTCAAGGCTGTATATTGTCATCCTGCTTATTTAACTTCTATGCAGAGTACATCATGAGAAATGCTGGACTAGAAGAAACACAAGCTGGAATCAAGATTGCTGGGAGAAATATCAAGAACCTCAGATANGTTAGAACTGGGCATGGAACAACAGACTGGTTCCAAATAGGAAAAGGAGTACGTCAAGGCTGTATATTGTCATCCTGCTTATTTAACTTCTATGCAGAGTACATCATGAGAAATGCTGGACTAGAAGAAACACAAGCTGGAATCAAGATTGCTGGGAGAAATATCAAGAACCTCAGATACGCAGATGACACCACCCTTCTGGCAGAAAGTGAAGAGGAACTAAAAAGCCTCTTGATGAAAGTGAAAGAGGAGAGTGAAAAAGTTGGCTTAAAGCTCAACATTCAGAAAACGAGATCATGGTAACTGGTCCCATCACTCCATGGGAAATAGATGGGGAAACAGTGGAAACAGTGTCAGACTTTATTTTTGGGGGCTCCAAAATCACTGCAGATGGTGACTGCAGCCATGAAATTAAAAGACGCTTACTCCTTGGAAGAAAAGTTATGACCAACCTAGATAGCATATTCAAAAGCAGAGATATTACTTTGCCAACTAAGGTCCGTCTAGTCAAGGCTATAGTTTTTCCAGTAGTCATGTATGGATGTGAGAGTTGGACTGTGAAGAAGGCTGAGTGCTGAAGAATTAATGCTTTTGAACTGTGGTGTTGGAGAAGACTCTTGAGAGTCCCTTGGACTGCAAGGAGATCCAACCAGTCCATTCTGAAGGAGATCAGCCCTGGGATTTCTTTGGAAGGAATGATGCTAAAGCTGAAGCTCCAGTACTTTGGCCACCTTATGCGAAGAGTTGACTCATCAGAAAAGACCCTGATGCTGGGAGGGATTGGGGGCGGAACGAGAAGGGGACGACAGAGGATGAGATGGCTGGACGGCGTCACTGACTTCATGGGCGTGGTCTGGGTGAACTCTGGGAGTTAGTGATGGACAGGGAGGCCTGGCGTGCTGCAATTCATGGGGTCGCAAAGAGTCGGACACAGCTGAGTGACTGAACAGAACGGAACTGAGCTATGGAAGCTAAGTCACACAGCTGGCCATCCATAAGCTGAAGAACCAGGAAAGCCAGGGGTGCTGTTGTAATCTGAGTCCAAAGCCCTGAGAACCAGGAACACTGACGATTGTAAGTCCCAGTCCAAGGGCAGGAGGAGACTGAAGTCCCAACTTGCAGGCAGGCAGGGAGCAAAGCAGCAAGCTCCTCCTTCCTCCACTTTTGTTGTTTTATTCAGACCCTCAAAGAACTGATGATGCTCACCCACATTAAGAAATAACCCATCTTACTGAGTCCACCAATTCAAATGCTAATCTCATTCAGAAACCACCTCAGAGACATACCCCAAAATGATATTTCCTATGGACCTGGCCCTATCCAGTTGACATATAAAATTAACCGTGACGGCACCTGTGTCCTGGCCTCTGCCAACCAGACCCTGTTTTGACAAACTGCCTCTGACACTGGTTCCTCTAGGACAGAGACCTGCCAGGCTTCTGCTAGTCTCTCCTTCCAAGGCCAAGCTCTTCATCATAAAAATCCATCTGATTATTTATTGCTGAATCAGTAGTTGTCATCTGTCATCTTATTTGGTCCGGCTGTAACACATCCCATGGTGCAAAAGAATTGTGAGATTCAACGTTCCCCATTGGACTTTACAGTCCTCTGGAGCAAGGACCATACAGGTCTGCGTCTTATTCTTCTGTGTGTCCTAACAATTAGTACCCAAAAGAGGCACTCAGCCAATAGTTGCTGAGTGAAACCCTGCCCCCAGCCATGGAGGTCTGGCATACCCCTTGTGTGGCTGACATGCAAAGGGCTAGAGAGTTTCGCTCAGATCAGGAGAGTTACTAACAAGAAGCCAAGAGACACACTTCTCACAAAGCCCAGTTGAAGGAGACTAAGTTTTGCCTGCTTCTATCACTGTTGCTTGGGAATAGAATGCCTCCTAAGTGGCACATTCATATAAGTAGAATTTCTTCCCAGTAGCATCTCTGAGTGGAATTCCCACTGCAAGGATTAGGTCTTCCTCTCCTGAGCTGCACTAGTTGCCATCCTAGGGGACCTGGGGCCTACAAAAAAGGTAGCGACCAACTCTTTCTCCACCTTAGGACTTCTCTTTATCCCTCTCCATCTTTAATCATCTCTCCCTCCCTTCTTTGGAGAAGGAAATGGCAACCCACTCCAGTGTTCTTGCCTGGAGAATCCCAGGGACGGGGGAGCCTGGTGGGCTACCGTCTATGGGGTCGCACAGAGTCGGACACGACTGAAGCGACTTAGCAGCAGCAGCAGCAGCCCTCCCTTCTTCTCCAGCCCAAATGCTCAGAGAGCGAACTGGCCTCGCAGAGCCTATTCAGAAAGATGGGTGTCTGATCTATGCAAAGTGGGGTAATAAAATCACCTGTGGGTCAAGGAGACCTTTCAAGCTATCTACTCAATAACAGCAATGGAGTCAACAGTAATGTTACCGAGTCCAAACTGCTCCTTCTTGCTGCACAACAGGCTAATGATCAAGAGATAAGTTGTTGGGGCAAGGAATAATGACTTTATTCAGAAAGCCAGCAAACTGAGAAGATGGTGGGCTTGTATCCCCAAAGAACCATCTTACCTGAGTTAGAATTCAGGCTCCTTTTATACTAAAAGGGAAGGGTGCGTGCGTGCTCCATCACTTCGATCGAGTCTGACTCTGTGTGATCCTACAGACTGTAGCCTGCCAGGCTCCTCTGTCCATGGGATTTCCCAGGCAAGAATACTGGAGTGGGTTGCCATGCACTGACCCAGGAATTGAACCCACATCTCTAGCGTCCCCTACATTGGCAGGCCAGGTTCTTTACCGCTACAGCCACCGGGGAAGCCCCCTATACCTGAGCACCTCCCACTAAGGATGAGAAAACGTCATCCTAAACAATAGATTCCCCTTACATTTCCTCTTCAGTGCTTCAAATGGGTTACCTTAGTTTGACCTTTGGTTCCACTCCCTTGTCTCTGTATTCTCTGCCAAAATAGTCAAAGGGTTAGGAAGGCAACAAGTGAAGGGAAAGAGCTTAACCACATCACATCACTGGTCCCTCGGCCCTCCAGTATTGGCTGGTGTGGAGTCACACTTTTGATCTACCTGTCATACCTGAAAGTTCTGATGTGCTTTCTGTCCTATTTGGGGGTCAGTGTCTCCCCAGCCTCCATCCTGCCCTGTCTGAAGGCTATATGGATTTTGAAGCAGTGATTCTCAAAGTGTGACCCAGAGCCAGCAACATCAGTATCACCGGACAACTTATTAAAACTGCACATTTTCAGGCCTCACTCCAACTCACTGAATCAGAAACTCTGGGGGTGGTACCTAAGAGCCATCTGTCCTTTTTTTTTTTGGCCACTCCTAGTGGCATGCAGGATCTTAGTTCCCCAACCAGGGATTGAACCCTTGCCCCCTGCACTGAGTGCAGAGTCTTAACCACTGGACCTCCAGGGAAGTCCCATCATTTGTCCTTTAACAAGCCCTCCAGGTGATTCCCAAGCACTCTTGAGTTTCAGAACCTCAGCCTTCAAGGCACATTCTCTTGACCTCTGAATACGGCATCTTTGTCCAGCTCTTTTTCCATCTCTTCACTACCCAGGACTCAATTTAAGAAAGGTGGCATTTCAGTGGCAGGTGAGATTTAAACTGACATTTTCTCTCCTTTCTAGTTCTGTCGGAATCCTGCAATCTACTGATTGCAATAATGCTCCAGGGCTCCCCTCCCCCCTCGGAAAATAACGATTCAAAATCAGAACAGATTATTTTAAAATGCTTGTTGGCACATTGATGCCACTGG
The DNA here is from genome assembly GCA_006408695.1 of Aepyceros melampus. NCBI lineage: Eukaryota > Metazoa > Chordata > Mammalia > Artiodactyla > Bovidae > Aepyceros > Aepyceros melampus. The sequence continues at coordinate 546,777 of SJXQ01004864.1, read as the reverse complement.
CTGGCTTCTACTGACTAATTAATCCTGATCTGACCTGAATTAATGCCTAATCTGTGTAAAATGATTGAGATTTGTTGGAAGGCAGCAAATTTGAGACTGTAAAAACCAAAGGCATGTGGGAGTAGATTCAGCATCAGGCTGACATGAGGATTAAAGTACTTCTTCATTGGTACATTATTTGAAATCTGATTTTTTTTCTTCCTTTCTCCTCTCCACTCCCCCACTACCTCCTACTAGGAAAAAAAAAATTACCAGAAGACATAAGAATATTGTCTCCCCTTCTCCCAAATAAAGGTAAACTGACAGCACTTTCAATGAAAGACTCTGCATGATTGGAATTGAATGTCAAATACGATTTTCTGTTGGCAATTCAAAGTGTTGGTGTCAAAACCATAACTGACAGTACGGCTGGAGATTAGTATCTGTCTGGATCTTAGCATCACACTGCGAGGAAGGTTTATGATTTTGTAGATTAACACAGCTCTCTTCACGCCACCACTTAAGAGATAATTTGTTGAAGCAGAAGCCGATTAGATTGTGGTTGCCCGTGAGCGGGAGGCCCCCTCCCCTAAAGCTCTGTCAGGCGTTTGATGGCACACCCTGCCCCCTATGGGGGTCTGCCATCATTACGGGTGACAGGCAGACGAGGTGAGCGGGCCACAGCTGCCAGCACACCCGGCTGTCAGTAGCCACCAGTGATGCTTGCTGGCGATGTCTCGAGGAAAATGGAGTTCCTATTGATCTGACCAATATGATATGGCCTTCCAGGCTGGAGATTTGATTTATTTAGTTTCTGCTTCTCACATGGGATGGAGGGAGGAGGGGGACTTCCTGGCAAGTCATTGAATCACATGCCCTACCACTAGATCTCCTCTAGCTCTGGGGGAAAAAAAAACAACAAAAAATGTCGTTCAAGGCTCAGAGAGGTTAGGGAGACTTGCCAAGATCACAGCGTTTGGGAGGAGGGGGAGCTTGGGAGTTGGTATGGCCTGAGACTCACAAGTGATAGACACTGACTTCGGCACTTTGATCTCTCCAATGTCTTGTGTAAGATTCACAGAGTCTTTGATGTCATTAAAAGGGCAGGCGAGGTGAAGGGTATAAGTAACTTGCATAAGCCACAGCAAGTCCACAGCAGAGATGGGTTGCAACCAGGTTTCCTAATCCCCAGTTCAATGCTCTCTGCATATCTTACAGAGTATCATCCCTAGAGTAAATATTCCAGCTGGGGAGGGGATCAAAGGGCTTTGAAAACTGTGCTTCTTTCTTGCACACATGACATTTCTGCCGAGTGACAGCCCATAGAACCCAGATAATAAAATAAAACGGATGCTCTGTGTCTTGACCAGCCAGTAAATTGTCACTGGTCCTCTGTGAGTCTGATTTAAAGAGTTTCATCTTGCAGAGACTATATTTGTTCTTTCTTTGTACCCCCACCGACTCATCCCCACTTCTGAGGAAGGAGAAACTGTGAAAGCAGTCAGTTTTGTGCAGCATTTACATTATCCAACAACGCCAGGATGTGACAGCACGGGGGACTCCCAAGATAATGTTCAGACTCTGGTTTTAGAATGTTTCCTCTTTCAGGTGAACTCTGACATCCAAACACATTAACGCAATGCCATTTTCCACTCTCACGCCAATCTCCCTCCTTGCACATATCAGAATTTTAATGCCTGCTTCCCTGTTGAGTTATGGTAATTTATTGTAATTGTGCATTTTGACCTTTTCAGTATTTTGTATTTTTATTGGATAGCTGTTTCACCTCTTCCCTGGAGGGTTAGCCAGGCTGAAAATGAGAGAGAATGGTAAGACCAACCAATCAAAATACAGAATATTAAAAAGGTCAACACACAAGAGCAAACTACTAATTTGGAAAACACACAAATGAGAAAAGAATGAAAGCTCCCAGCAGCATGGTGGTCAGAGCAAGAATAAGTGGACAGGAGAGGGCTAAGAGGTTCCTCTGCATCCACAGCATAGCAGTCAGCTCAACCACTGAATGTGAACTAGCCAGCCCATCATCAGAAACCAAAGGAGAGGAGAATCAGTGCAAACTTCAAAGAGTGTAGACCGTGCCATTTCCCTTTCTACCTGGTCAATGCAAATGGCAAAGAGAGGTTGTGGGGGGTTGAAAGTCCCAGCTCAGAGATGCCAGGGCTCTTTTGAACATGCATAACCAGACAATGCTTCGAAGACATCAGAAAAGTCCACCCTCTACCTACAAGCAGATGAAAGTCTCTGGAATCTAGAACTGATACTCCTCTATTTCTTTTTCAAAGCTCTCCAGGAAGGGGAATCCCCAAACCTCCCCCCTTGACACTTTCTAGTTAAGCAATATAAATTAAACCGTATTAATAAGCATAGCTGGACAATCAAGATTAATAGAATCATAAAAGTTCAAAGCACATGAAATCAAGTGGATGTTCAGGTGTTGTCTACTGAAGGCTGTGGTCACCAAGTCACTGGGAAGCACAGTTGAGTGAGTTACCTGGGTGTTGCCCCCTCACCCATGGAGGCACAGTCAGCAATGCAGAGCAACACACACAGAAGGTTCTGGCTGGCATCAGAAAATGGAAATGAGCTACTCTAAAAGAACCCATGTAAAACAGGGGCCAAAATCTCAGTGTGAAGAGTGAAAAGACTTTGACTGCAACTTCATCTTGAAAAATAAAATGAGAATGTACAAAGAGGTGATTTTGCTTTCTATTTAATCTAATATAGGTGAAATATCTAACCATATTCTCCAAAGGAAAAAGGACTTAAAGGTTGACTGGGAAGTTTGGGCAGTTTTCCCAACAGTGTTTTATGGTACTATCGATATATCACCCTTCACAACACCTTTGACATAATCATGAAAAATATAACTTACAAGATATTCAGAGGAACCAAGATAGGTGCTCCTCTAAATCCTGTGGCATTCCAACTTTTTCCTATTTAATATCTTGAGCTTTGTTTTCTATTATTTGGGTGGTTGATTTCTTTTTATTCAATTGTTTGTGATATCCTTATTTGTCAGTCAATTTGAGAGAAATATGAGTCATCCTAGTATAGCACGTTCATCAACTTCATGAAATCCTGTGTTGTTTACAAAATCTACAGTTTCCATTTGCTTTTGATTTAGTGCTATCAAAACATCTGAAAATCATTTGCAAACTGACCAAATACTTATGCCGTACAGGTTTTTGTTAAAAGAGTCATGTTTGAATAGGGTCTGATTTTTCGTCTGTTATGACTATTCAAAAACTCTTAATTCCCTGTGTAAACAGACTTTTAATTATGAGTACTCTAATAATGAAAACTCAAGCACAAGGATCCTAGACCTATCTAAATGCAAACCAGATATAAAACATACCATAACAGACATAAACATGATTGCAGAAATATATTCAACTATTAGCACTTTCTAATTTGACTCATAAATAGCAGTCAGTCTAAGCAAGCTCCATCACTGAATAAAAATTTAGGGTTAGAAACACTATGTAGGTTTGCTATGACTCTTCTCTAAGATGATTTCATGTATAATACACTTGGATGGGGGAATAAAGGGGAGACTGGGATTGACATACACACACTACAATATACAAAACAGGTAACTAATAAGAACCTGGGCTTCCCTGGTGGTTCAGTCGGTTAAGAATCTGCCTGCAATGTGGGAGACCTGGTTCAATCCCTGGGTTAGGAAGATCTCCTGGAGAAGGCAACGGCTACCCACTCCAGCATTCCGGCCTGGAGAATTCCATGGACTGTATAGTCCATGGGGTCGCAGAGTCAGTCACAGCTGAGCTACTTTCACTCACTCATTCAATAAGAACCTACTGTGGGCTTCCCAGATGGCACTGGTGGTATAGAACCTGCCTGCCAATGCAGGAGACATAAGAGATGCAGGTTTGATCCCTGGGCCGAGAAGATCCCCTAGAGAAGGGCACAGCAATCCATTCCAGTATTCTTGCCTGGAGATTCCCATGGACAGAGGACCCTGGTAGGCTACAGCCCACAGGGTCTCAAAGAGTCACACATGACTGCAGCAACTTAGCATGCATGCAAGAACCTATTGTATATCACAGGAAGTGAAGTGAAGTCGCTCAGTCATGTCCGACTCTTTGCGATCCCATGGACTGTAGCCCACCAAGCTCCTCCGTTCGTGGGATTCTCCAGGCAAGAATACTGGAGTGGGTTGCAATTTCTTCTCCAGGAGATCTTCCCAACCCAGGGATTGAACCTGGGTCTCCCATATTGCAGGCAGACGCTTTACATCTGAGCCACCAGGGAAATCACAGGGAACTCTACTTAATACTCTATAATGACCTATATGGGAAAAGAATCTAAAAAAGAGGGTATATAAGTGTGTGTATAAATGATTGATTTTGCTGTACAGCAGAAAGTAATACAAGATTGTAAATCAACTCTACTCCAATAAAAATTTTAAAAATAAAAAAATACACTCAGATTACAGTTAAATTTACAAACACCTTTCAAAATACCATGAAACACATGATACCTCTTCTTTAAAAAAAACAAAAACTATCCCTTATTAAATATTTACTGACTACCAGGAATTGTATATGCATTATATTATTTAATTCTTATAATAGCCCTAGAGGAAGGCATCAATACCTACAAGTTATAGGTAATGAAACAAAACACAGAAGTGAAGCAATTTGCCAGAGATAGAACATCTAATTAGTGGCAGAGGCAGGGCTCAGTCTCAGGTCTTCCTGATTCCAGGCTCATGTTTCAAACCACTCTGTTACAATACACAGAAAAGGTATCTAAAAGAACACAGATACTACAATAAGACTGTGGCTGTTTTTATTCATTTCTTTATATTTTTCTATCTTTTCCACACTTTCTGGATCAAAAATGTTTTTGTTTTGTCAGTCAGTCATGATCGATTCTCTTGCAACCCCATGGAGCCTGCAAGGCTCTCTGTCCACAGGATTTCCCAGGCAAAAATACTCAAGTGGGTTGCCATTTCCTTCTCCAGGGGATCTTCCCAACACAGGGATTGATCCTCAGTCTCCTTAGCTCAAACCATAAAGAATCTTCCTGCAATGCAGGAGGCCTGGGTCCAATCCCTGGGTTGGGAAGATCCCCTGGAGAAGGAAATGGCAACCCACTCTCAGTACATGGGGTTGCAAAACGTCAGACATGACTGAGCAACTAACACTCCTGCACTCCTCCTGCGTGGCAGGCAGATTCTTTACCTCTAGTTTTCTATCTTTTCCACATTTTCTGGATCAAAAATGATGGCTCTTATAATCAGAGAAAAGAGAGTTGGAAATTTCCTGATGGTTCAGTGGTTAAGACTCCATGCTTCCACTGCAGGAGACATGGGTTTGATCCCTAATTGGGAACTAAGATCCCACATACCACGTGGTAATGCAAAAAAAAAAAAAAAAAACACACAGATAAAAGAGAACAAATGTTTATAAGAAGTTAAGGTTAGAAATGGGAGATCTCTGTGTTGTTATGGCAAACAAAAAGCTTCATGGAGAAAAGGGAGGAGAGAGAGGCTCTGTTGTTACAGCTTAAGGGGCCACTCTCGGCCAGCAAGGAGCCTCCAGAAGGAGGGTCTGGCACATCCTGTACGTTCTGTGGATGTGGACACGGCCCACTTCACCTCCTGAGGAGCTGAAGTTACTGTGTGTGGCAGAGGGAAGAACACTGACCACAATCAGAGACAAGGACACCCACTACGTCCTATGAAGGTCTGTCTGACTGACCATCCCCCACCCCACCTGCGGCTCAGTCCTCCCCTCTGTCTTAAGGCCGACTCATCCCAAGGCTTCCCTGGTGGCTCAGCAGTAAAGAATCTGCTTGCAATGCAGGAGATGCTGGTTCAATCCTTGGTTGAGAAGATCCTCAGGAGAAGGAAATGGCCACCAACTCCAGTATTTTTGCCTGGGAAATTCCATGGACAGAGGGGCCTGGCAGGCTATAGACCATAGGGTCACACAGAGTCAGGCACGACTGAAGCAACTTAAAATGCAGCATGCACTCCAAGACCTCAATTCCCCAAGAAGGGGGCCCTACCTTTCCGCAGACCTCTCAGAGACGTCGCTGGGACTTTCTTACCTGTGTTCAGGCCTGGCCTAGCTCTGTTTGGGCTGCCAAATCATAGCCAGCCACATTTTCCTGAACCTTCCTGATACTGACACCTTCACTGTCTGAGCCATCCTTGTAATCAGTCCCCACTGCCTTTTAGCCAAACTTCCCATCCATCGTCTGTCAAAGTCTCAACTGAGTTTCCAAATGCTTCTTCTGGGCTTTGCACAGTGGGTTACAGGGAGCTGAGTACTGATCTCTCAGCTGCCCGGGTAGCCGGTGGCCCTTGGACCCTTACTCTCCCATCCCAAGCAAGCCCAGTGTGCCCTCTGTTACCATTCTCTGACAGCTGGGACATGAAAAACTTGGGAAGCACCAACTATGAACCACCCTGGTGGGTTTTCTAGGTCCCCATATACCATCCCCCCTTTTTTAATGTGGCCACACCACATGGCATGCAGCATCTTAGTTCCCCAACGGAGGATTGAACCTGTGCTCCCTGCAGGGGAAGCACAGAATCTTAACTACTGGACCACCAGGGAGGTCCCCTACCATTCAATCCTAAGGTGGCCCATCTTAAACCAACTGAGCTTCTGCTTTGTCTCTTGGTAATTTGATGTAAGGGGGTGGCGGTGAGGGGCTATGCCACTTTGTTGCTATTATTTAGTCTCTAAATCATGTCTGACTCTTTTGCGACCCCAAGGTATGGACTGCAGCCCACAAGGCTCCTCTGTCCATGGGATTTTCCCTAGCAAGAATACCGGAGTGGGTTGCCATTTCCTTCTCCAGCGGATCTTTCTGACCCAGGGATTGAACTTGCATCTCCTGCTTGGCAAGTGGACTCTCTTTACCACAGCCGCCACTTGTGGGACCTGATTTCCCCAATCAAGGATCAAACCCATGCCCTCTGCAGTGGAAGTGCGGCATTTTGACCACTGGACCACCAGGGAAGTCCCTCTTAGTAATTTAAATAATAAGTTTGTTTACTGTGTGTTGGATATTCTTCTAATTGCTTTACATTAATATGGCTCTGACACGATTGACAAGTTCTCTGCGCTTCTTTCGTTTCATCCTAAAAATAGGGACAATGATACTTTGAGATCCCTTCCAGTCTTCTTTGAGGGTTCCAGGAATGAGCACCAAAATTCACACAGGCTCCTCTCAGTACATGGCTTAAGGATGTGGCACCTCAAGAGAAAAGGAGAGATCAATTTGGAAGCAGAAAGGAATACTTTCTCTAAGTTGATGTTTTCAAACCCTTAACCTAAAAAAAAAAATTTGAAATTTCCACTAGAAGTGGAATAACAGGGGAAAGAAGTGGCATTTGGCTGAATGAAGCAGGTCTGTGATGAAGTGAACCCCAAGGGTGATGGCTGGAATTGCAGGAGATGGGCCAGTTAGTAAATCAAGGCCGACAGTAAGAAATCAGCTTCTGCAGAATTGCAGTCCCAGGCTCAGGCCCAGAAACATGACTGGGCCTTTCCACGCAGCTCCAAGCAAGAGCTAATATATAGTATTTACTCAAGGAAGAAGGTTCCAGAGTGAGGAATGAGATTCAGTTAGTTACTGTAACACACATTATTTCCTGGAGTTCCCAGTTGCCCTATGAGAAAACCCATTCTTCTTTTTCAATATATGCCTGATTTTTGCAATCTCTCAGGCTATCATCAAATGGTTTCCATTTATTTCAAAAGACAATTTATCTGCCTTGAGGTTTCACCTACCAGAACTTGGTGATAGTATTCTTCGCTGCAACGTTACCGCATCCACTCAGCGAGGCACAGGGATGACAGACAGAGCTTGTTATCTTCACACAAAAGTGGCTCAGAATACCATATTCCCCTCTTCGCAGATATTGCTAAAACTATCATCAAAAATTAGGTGAAAATCAAGAGTCCTTTCTGGTGGTTCATGGAGTCTTCCCTCTTTTGCCCAGGCTCAATCACTTGGATTATTGTGTCTTTGCCTTGACTCCTCTGTATATCAGATCAACAAATCCAGTTTTGTTTTAAGAGTTTATTTTGTTGGCTAATTGATACTTCCAGGCTCAGAGGTACTTGAGCTTGACACCAAAGGGCCTTTTTCTTTGTATTAATATAGCACCTTTCTCAAGAGAGTAAGCATTGCAAATACCAACTAATTATTTACTGCAGGGATTTCACTAAGTTAGAAAGTTCCAAAGTAGAGAAAAATTAAAATCAACAACTGATTCTTGTATAATTATGGCTCATGCAAAGCTTACACTATCTGTGCATTAGTCATACTTCAGTTATGGTCTGAAGTCAACTCCTGACAGTTGAGAACTAGTGGTGTAATTATAGGAGGTTTTAAACACAGAATGCAAAGGAGGACTAATAGATCAAGAGTCAGAAGACCTGGAGTCTGTGACCTTGTACCCTGAATCTTGATTTCCTCATTTATAAAATGAGAAAGTTGTAGAACTCAGTTAAGTCAGCAATCGTTGTTGTTTAGTCACTAAGTGGAGTCCAATTCTTTGCCACCCCATGGACTGTAGCCCGCCAAGTTCCTCTGTCCATGTGGCTTCCCAGGCCAGTTTACTGGAGTGAGTTGCCGTTTCCTTCTCCAGGGGATCTTCCCAACCCAGGGATCAAACCCATGTCTCCTGCTTTAGCAAGCAGATTCTTTACCACCAAGCCACCAGGGAAACCCAAGTCAGCAATATTAGGCTTCTATTCTGAGTCATGGGGACCACCTGCCCCATAAGCCGACTCATGTCAGGAATGGAAAAGATAGACAGATATTTTCTCTATATAGAGAAGTGGTCTCTGTTTCTCTTTTGCCCCTTGAAAATTGAGGGCATCCTTCAAGGCCAATTTCAGTCTTTCTTTCTCTATGAAGACTTATTGGACTCCATTGGTTTGCAGTGAATGTACCCCAAATGAACCCTGATAACACCTTAATACTTTACATCAGCAAGAATCATACACTGCTGCTGCTGCTGCTGCTGCTAAATCGCTTCAGTCATGTCCGACTCCATAGATGGCAGCCCACTAGGTTTCCCTGTCCCTGGGATTCTCCAGGCAAGAACACTGGAGTGGGTTGCCATTTCCTTCTCCAATGCATGAAAGTGAAAAGTAAAAGTGAAGTCGCTCAGTGGTGTCCAACTCTTAGCTACCCCCATGGACTGTAGCCCACCAGGCTCCTCTGTCAATGGGATTTTCCAGGCAAGAGTACTGGAGTGGGGTGCCGTTGCCTTCTACTGCTGAGTATTTTTCTTATTGCTTTTTACATCTTACCCAACCAAACAACTTGTAAGCTTAATGGAAGAGATGTTTATGTCATGAACCTCGATCCCAAAATCAGTGCATAAACACAGTAGGAAAGCAATATTTGTCAAATTTACTAATATCTGTTTATGCTACTAGTATTAAATTATGAAGGGGACCCTTTCTGAAAATCTAGGTGACTGAACATATATCTATGCCAACTGCCTCTCACTTATTCCATGTAGATTATGTCTAAACTGAGACCTACTTTAATTTCATTTTTTTTCCCATTCCTTTTCTCTTCTTCTTGCTCTCTCCCTCCACTTCCCTCTACATGTACCATCATTACCACCATGATATTATACCTTTCTTTGAAATTCTTAAAACCCCTCTGTATAAATAAGCAAAGGGCAAAGAGTATTACCAAATTGATATGAAATTGAAGACCAACTGTTCCAGTTGGGATGGAACACATTAAAAACTGGGGTTGGAGAGAAAATAATGTCTTGGAAATTTTTCTTTTATAGAAGAAGCATTCCATCTTCTAGCTCTATCTTTCTCTCACCAAGAAGATTGCAGAACAGTGTGCATCCTTGAGGACCATGTTTTACTCCAGAACTCATCAAAAGGTGAGAAGGGAGCAGCAGGATAAGTAGATAGAATATCTAGATCATTCTGCCTCTGGCAATCTGATTCTTCAGATATTTTGAAAATTTTTTGCCACACAAAACAGTCAGATGATGGAAGAATTACAATAAATGTAAGTGTACTGCTGAGTTCACAAGAAAATATGGAAAATCCCCAAGGGGGGGGGGGGAGAATGTCTTATAACATGAAACAACATGAAACTTATAAGTAAACGCCAAAGTTGCGTTGTTTTAGGAAAACGCTGCTTCCAAGACTCTAGAATTTTGGAGATTAATGGCTACACCTAAGGGAATAGAATAGGCTCCATGTCCACGCAAAGTAGGGGAGAGAAACATAAAAGCCTTGCATTAAATAAAGTATGCTAAGGACCACACTCTAAGTAAAGGGAGAGCTGAAAAGTAAAGAAAGATATAAAGATATCAACAACACAGTTCTCAAGTTAGGTATAATGTTTAAATACTGTCTCTAGAACATATGGAACATTTACAAAAAACAAGTATATGCTATTCCACAGACAATTATCCAAATATTTTTAAGAATTGGATATCATGCTTAGCATATTCTCTTATGACATTCCAACTTTAAAATTAACTTTAAAAATTGATATGGTTGGAAATTGAAAACATATTTCTTCATAATTCATGACTCAACATAGAAATAACAGGAATGTTTAAACATTTACAATCAAATATATTGAAAATACTATATATCAAAACTTGTGGTATACAGATAAAAGGAATGGGTAAAAGGAAATTAATATAAACTCTGACAATAAAAAGGAAAAGCTAAAAATTACTGAGTTGAACATCCAGCTTGAGAACTTGGATGAACTCACAGACAAGAATATGAATCTAAATAGAGTAGAAAAAAGAAAATTATAAAGAACATAAATTAACACAATAGAAAACAAAAATACAGTGAAAGGAATAAACAGATATGAGTTTTATTTTTTTTACAATATTGTATTGGTTTTGCCATGCATCAACATGAATCTGCCACGGGTGTACATGTGTTCCCCATCCTGAACCCCCTTCCCACCTCCCTCCCCATCCCATCCCTCTGGGTCATCCCAGTGCACCAGCCCCAAGCATCCTGCACCCTGCATCAAACCTGGACTGGCAATTCGTTTCATATATGATATTATACATGTTTCAATGCCATTCTCCCAAATCATCCCACCCTCTCCCTCTCCTGCAGAGTCCAAGAGACTGTTCTATACATCTGTGTCTCTTTTGCTGTCTTGCATACAGGGTTATTGTTACCATATTTCTAAATTCCATATATATGCATTAGTATACTGTATTGGTGTTTTTCTTTCTGGCTTACTTCACTCTGTATAATAGGCTCCACTTTCACCCACCTCATTAGAACTGATTCAAATGTATTCTTTTTAATGGCTGAGTAATACTCCATTGTGTATATGTACCACAGCTTGCTTATCCATTCATCTGCTGATGGACATCTAGGTTGCTTCCATGTCCTGGCATTATAAACAGTGCTGTGATGAACACTGGGGTACGGTACACATGTCTCTTTCAATTCTGGTTTTCTCAGTGTGTATGCCCAGTAGTGGGATTGCTGGGTCATATGGCAGTTCTATTTCCAGTTTTTTAAGGAATCTCCACACTGTTCTCCATAGTGGCTGTACTAGTTTATATTCCCACCAACAGTGTAAGAGGGTTCCCTTTTCTCCACACCCTCTCCAGCATTTATTGCTTGTAGACTTTTGGATAGCAGCCAGTTTGACTGGTGTGAAATGGTACCTCATTGTGGTTTTGAATTGCATTTCTCTGATAATGAATGATGTTGAGCATCTTTTCATGTGTTTGTTAGCCATCTGTATGTCTTCTTTGGAGAAATGTCTGTTTAGTTCTTTGGCCCACTTTTTGATTGGCTCTTTTATTTTTCCAGAATTGAACTGCAGGAGTTGCTTCTATATTTTTGAGATTAATTCTTTGTCCATTGCTTCATTGCTATTATTTCCTCCCATTCTGAAAGCTGTCTTTTCACCTTGCTTATAGTTTCCTTTGCTGTGCAGAAGCTTTTAATTTTAATTAGGTCCCATTTGTTTATTTTTCCTTTTATTTCCAATATTCTGGGAAGTGGGTCATAGAGGATCCTGCTGTGGTTTGTTTTCCTCTAGGAGTTTAATAGTTTCTGGTCTTACGTTTAGATCTTTAATCCATTTTGAGTTTATTTTTGTGTATGGTGTTAGAAAGTGTTCTAGTTTCATTCTTTTACAAGTGGTTGACCAGTTTTCCCAGCACCACTTGTTAAAGAGATTGTCTTTTCTCCATTGTATACTCTTGCCTCCTTTGTCAAAGATAAGGTGTCCATAGGCGTGTGGATCTATCTCTGGGCTTTCTATTTTGTTCCATTGATCTATATTTCTGTCTTTGTGCCAGTACCATACTGTCTTGATGACTGTGGCTTTGTAGTAGAGACTGAAGTCAGGCAAGTTGATTTCTCCATTTCCATTCTTCTTTCTCAAGATTGCTTTGGCTATTAAGGTTTTTTGTATTTCCATACAAATTGTGAAATTATTTGTTCTAGTTCTCTGAAAAATACCATTGGTAGCTTGATAGGGATTGCACTGAATCTATAGATTACTTTGGGTAGTATACTCATTTTCACTATATTGATTCTTCTGATTCATGAACACGGTATATATCTCCATCTATTCATGTCCTCTTTGATTTCTTTCACCAGTGTTTTATAGTTTTTTATATATAGGTCTTTTGTTTCTTTAGGTAGATTTATTCCTAAGTATTTTATTCTTTTCATTGCAATGGTGAATGGAATTGTTTCCTTAATTTCTCATTCTGTTTTCTCATTGTTAGTGTATAGGAATGCAAGGGATTTCTGTGTGTTAATTTTCTATCCTGCAAATTTACTATATTCATTGATTAGCTCTAGTAGTTTTCTGGTGGAGTCTTCAGGGTTTTCTATGTAGAGGATCATGTCATCCGCAAACAGTGAGAGCTTTACTTCTTCTTTTCCAATCTGGATTCCTTTTATTTCTTTTTCTGCTCTGATTGCTGTGGCCAAAACTTCCAAAACTATGTTGAATAGTTGTGGTGAGAGTGGGCACTCTTGTCTTGTTCCTGACTTTAGGGGAAATGCTTTCAATTTTTCACCATTGAAGATAATGTTTGCTAAGAGTTTGTCATATATAGCTTTTATTATGTTGAGGTATGTTCCTTCTATTCTTGCTTTCTGGAGGGTTTTTTCTTTTTTTTTATCATAAATGGATGTTGAATTTTGTCAAAGGCTTTCTCAGAATCTATTGAGATAATCATATGGTTTTTATTTTTCAATTTGTTAATTTTGGTGTATTACATTGATTGATTTGTAGATATTGAAGAATACTTTCATCCCTGGGATAAAGCCCACTTAGTCATGATGTATGATCTTTTAAATAGGTTGTTGGATTCTGTTTGCTAGAATTTTGTTAAGGATTTTTGCATCTATGTTCATCAGTGATATTGGCCTGTAGTTTTCTTTTTTTGTGGCATCTTTGTCAGGTTTTGTATTAGGGTGATGGTGGCCTCATAGAATGAGTTTGGAAGTTTACCTTCCTCTGCAATTTTCTGAAAGTTTGAGTAGGATGCTGCCGCTGCTGCTAAGTCACTTCAGTCATGTCCGACTCTGTGTGACCCCAGAGATGGCAGCCCACTAGGCTCCCCCATCCATGGGATTTTCCAGGCAAGAGTACTGGAGTGGGTTGCCATTGCCTTCTCCATTGAGTAGAATAGGTGTTAGTTATTCCCTAAATTTTTGGTAGAATTCAGCTGTGAAGCCGTCTGGTCTTGGGCTTTGTTTGTTGGAAGATTTCTGATTACAGTTTCAATTTCCATGCTTGTGATGGGTCTGTTAAGATTTTCTATTTCTTCCTGTCTCAGTTTTGGAAAGTTGTACTTTTCTAAGAGCTTGTCCATTTCTTCCAAGTTGTCCATTTTATTTGTGATGCAACATTTAAATATCTGTGTATGTTTATCTTCCCTTCTCATCTATTCAGGTGAATTTAGAGCAATTAAAGCTTTAATAACAACCCACAGAGTTATCTCATTTCTTTCCTTTCCTTCTGAATCCACTCAACCCTGACCAAAGGAAGTGCATTTGAGATCTGGGTTTCCTTTTCAGCTTTCTCACAGCCTAGAATATTTCCCACAGGAACATTAACACCTTCCAAATGTGATTATCCCAATCTCTTGAATATCTGATCTTTCCAGGATTTCAGGGAATTACAAGGAAACACAATACAATAGCATGAGGCTCGTTTCCACAATATTTAGGAAAAAAGCACTTAATCCCCAAACCAAATATGACCACTAGAGTAGTTTACAATCTTACCATCAATTCCCTAGCGGATATAATGTTTCCTAAAATCAACATCTCATGTAGTCTAGATCCATGTTGTTATCACCAATCGTAGATAAGGAGTTCATATTAGTTCAGTGAAGGAATTAGGCCACCAGAAAAAATAAAATAAAGGAGGAACAAAAAAGCCCATGTGGCTTCAGCTTTCCTAGCATGTCAGTCAGCCTTGCCGGTGCCCAGAGTCCACCACCTATAAAGTTAATATTCACAAGAAGGAAGAATCTCATCAAGATACTAAGCTTGCTTTATCCTAAGAAAACAGCTTTTGGAAAGGACAAAAAGGCCAGTCACCTCACCCTTCCTCAAGACCTTTCCTGTAAGGTCCAGCCAATAAAATTTTGTACTTCCTTCAATAAACTGCGCATGCTTCCTTCTCCAACCATGCATGCCTGGCCTGTTAACCTTCCTTGAACAAGACTCTGCCTAGTAACACAGCAGCTAATCTCCAAAAATCTACAGCCTGGTACCCTCTCCTAACCCCAGGAGCCCAGCTTTGTCTGCATTTCTTCAAATCAGAAGATTCTCAAGGTTTATTATTTGTGCAACATTTCCATTTCTATAGCCACTACGTCTTCCTCCCATTCAGCAGTGCCTTAGCTTTGTCCCATAACATCTACCTCCAGGGAGACCATCCCTTTTAGTTTTCATATTTGCCCCAGCTGGAGAAATCCACTTGAAAGATTTCTGAGTTTCAGCTGCCTCTAGGGAACTTACCAAACCTGCTCTCAGTGATAACGTGAGGTCCATAACATTTGTCTTCTTTCAATCCTTGAATTCCCCAAGCCTCGATAACTCCAACACTGCTTTCCTGGAGCACAGCTTTTCAGATGCATTTTTTAAGCCTTCCGCCTGCCCTTAGATGAGAAGGCCTGTTCCTCCCACCTTCCTCTGAGCTAAAACATTTTCAGCCTCTCAAGATCTTTCTCACCTCTTGGTCCTCTTCCCAAGGGTCTCTTCAGGTATAAAGGGTTGAAACCTATGTTTAAGCTGACCCCATTTCTCCCTGAGATATCTCTCAAGATCTGAGCATTTTCTGCTCACACACCAACTCCTAAATAATCTCACTCACTTACTATACAGTCATCCTTCAGTATCTGCAGGGGATTGGTTCTAGGACCCCACATACACATTCCTTTGGATACCAAAATCCACAGATGCTCAAGGTCTTCAACTCACTTTTGGATAATTCTATTAGTTGTTCCCTTAATTTAACCTAATATTGCACACCACCTGCATACAGAAGTCTTATCCTCATTCTGCTTAATCTGTTCTTGGACAAACACCACCAATTCCCAATGTTTGAACCCATCTTCTATGTATTTCTAAGGAACATTGTCTCTGAATGGGAAAAACAAAATGAAATTAAACAAAAACCAGAGAATACAGTGAAATTTAAGTCTATTAAGTCACTCCATAATCCACATACTAAAGGCATTTTACACCAAAAGTCTGCTTATTTTGAAGTAAGCTTTTTGGAGAACTCAGAATTTTGCATTCCTGCCAAGCCCAGATTCCTGCTAATCAGAATTGAAGCACAAACTTTCTCTCGCACTGAGATTTGCTAATGAAAACCAGACCTTCTCTTAACAATGCAAGTTTCTTCAGGAGCCTAAATCAAAATCTCCAACTTGTGTGCATGAACTCGCCTACAGGACAACCGGTGTTAGTGATTGTAAAGGGTAAATGGACCAGACACCAAACCCTTTACCAGCATTGACTATGGATGCCATCATTCCATCCCTGCTACATTCCTAGCAGAATCCAGGGCTTCAAATCCCTCTCTAGTCAAAAGCCTGGTAATCAAAGCAGAACCCCACATGGGACTCAAAAGTCCTCCCATCTCTTTACTTTAAGGGCTTTACCTTGGAGGACCATCTGCTTTCCTTCACATGGCAGAGAAGAAAGACATACCAAGACAAACCCAGGGAGGAGGGCTTGAACCTTTATCCCTCCCCTTCAATATCCCTGAGGTCTACACTTTGTCTTGGACCCACAACTGCTGCTGCTGCTGCTAAGTCACTTCAGACACGTCCGACTCTGTGAGACCCCATAGATGGCAGCCCACCAGGCTCCCCCGTCCCTGGGATTCTCCAGGCAAGAGCACTGGAGTGGGTTGCCATTTCCTTCTCCAATGCATGAAAGTGAAAAATGAAGGTGAAGTCACTCAGTCATGTCTGACTTCTGGCGACCCCATGGACTGCAGCCTACCAGGCTCTCCGTCCATGGGATTTTCCAGGCAAGAGTACTGGGGTGGGGTGCCATTGCCTTCTCTGGACCCACAGCAGACCTCCCTTTCCCTGAGATCTCCAACTGCTCCCTAGATGAAACCGTGCAGCCAACCTAACGTGGTTCTAGCTTTAAGCATCAGACAACAAAAATAATGGCATAAAACCTCTGACAGTCTTCCCCTCTCAGAGTTCAAAGGAAATAAGAGATGCGATTACAGCCACTCTAATTTGTCCAGCTGATTATTGGTGCTGGTGGTGATATGCTGCTATTTATTGATTCATGGAGTGATAAGGAGCAAAAGCAGAGAGTCTGAGAACGTGTTATATATATATATATATATATATTCCTGGAGCTGTGTTCTCTCTACGTAACCAGTTGAATCAAGCCATATGCACTGTGGGCTGACTTTGATTCTCAGCAACAACTGTTTAAAAAAGGACAGAGGCAAGGATTCCAGATTTGTTGACTTGTGTTGTTCTTGTGGAAGCAGGGGGCGTGAGGGTTCTGTTTCTAGCACTTCCCATGGGAGACTGTTTCCAAAGAAACATAAATCATTTGCTGGAGGCAGGATATGTTAGTAGTAGTTTTGGGTTTGAGGCAACATATGCCAGGCCCTTCAAAAAGGTGTGGGCTTAAACAGAAGGATTTTTTTTTTTTTTACTCCTATTCACCAAAATGAATTTCTCCTCCTGGTTTATTATAAGAACTAGCAGTACTCAGATGTGATTATAATATATTCTGAAAGATTTACAACATCCATGACCATGAGAAGAAGTTTTAGCTGAGAAATTCCAGAAGAGGACCCTGATACTGATAAGATCAGCAGTGTTGGAAGCTTAGGTTCTGGTGATGGTTTTTTATTTCACTGAATCATATATTTGAGTTTTCATTCAACAGATTTCATGTGCCAGGGCAGAGCCAGGTTCTAAGAATGGGGTAAGGGCCATCTGGCTTAGATCCTTACCTCTTAGGACCTTTGAAGGTCCTTCTTCAAGGTTCACAGGTGCTTTGCAGATATGACTGGTCTTCTGAGGGCTCCAGGTGCATTGGCTCTCCTTGATTCTAACTGTTCAATCAGAGGAAGCCCATTTGTCTTGTGGTCAAGAGACCATCAATAAAAACAAAGTTATTTTAGGGAGTACAAGAGTTAATTTGCTTTTGTTCTAGAACCACCTCACAACCAAAATTACAGATCACCAAATCTCAAAGTTAGAGGAGCTCTGGTTCAACAATTCACTTGATAGTCAAGTCCCTCTACAACCTCCCCAGCAAGGCAACATTTAGCCTGGGCTTTAATGCCTCCAGGATCAGGGAACTCGCTATTAAAACCTTCGTAGAAGCACTTCTCTGGAGAAGGCGATGGCACCCCACTCAGTACTCTTGCTTGGAAAATCCCATGGACGGAGGAGCCTGGTAGGCTGCAGTCCATGGGGTCGCCAGAAGTCGGACATGACTGAGCGACTTCACTTTCACTTTTCACTTTCATGCACTGGAGAAGGAAATGGCAACCCACTCCAGTGTTCTTGCCTGGAGAATCCCAGGGATGGGGGAGCCTGGTGGGCTGCCGTCTATGGGGTCACACAGAGTTGGATACGACTGAAGTGACTTAGCAGCAGCAGAAGCACTTCTCAAGTTACCTGTGACTCTCAGGAC
The DNA here is from genome assembly GCA_006408695.1 of Aepyceros melampus. NCBI lineage: Eukaryota > Metazoa > Chordata > Mammalia > Artiodactyla > Bovidae > Aepyceros > Aepyceros melampus. The sequence continues at coordinate 528,592 of SJXQ01004864.1, read as the reverse complement.
TCGAGCTGAGCTCAATTCTGCCTCCGTGAAATGTTTGCCCATTGGGTTCTACCATTTGAAGCCATAGAGACCAAGCCAACTCCCTCTTTCCCAAGATACCAAATGCGTATCCTGAGTCCTCCCTCATCCTAGCCAAGGACCAACAGTGCTTTGATCTGCTCATCATATAATAAGCACCATCTATGGAGGTTTACTGTGTGTCACAGCAGTCACTAGAGGCATTCCCTCCATTACTTCATTTAATTCTCATAACCACTCTATGAGGATTTTATGTCTATTTTATAGATGGGAAAACAGGCTCAGAGAGGTTAAGTGCTTGCACTAATGCCAGCTCAGATCACATTTATTCTTTTTTCAGCTGTGTCGCACAGTTTACTTCCACTAATACTCCTCTTCCTTGTTGGTGCTATGAAGCCACGTCTTTCAGGTTGGGGCCTTGGACCTGTGTTTGGCACCTAACACTTTCCCCAGTGCATTAATCTGGTTAAATCTGGCCCCCTCATCCTTTTGTTTACAGCCTTTGGAATACTGATTTTTGTCTCCAACATGCTTACTCGGCTTCCAGCTTCATGCTGTATATTAATTTAATAAACCCTCTTTCTAAATATTCATGCAAATCATAGATTAAAAGGAAAAAATCAGAATGCAAGAGCAAAGCTCCAAAGCATGTCACTAGACACTTCCCACTGGATTAACATTTACTTTTAAATCAGTCCCTTTAAAAATAGAGCTCTTTAATCAGTAACTATTCCACTCACTTGTCCTTTTTCTTGCCAAACACCATGCTGACTTTCAGCATTCTAGATGAAGTTAATCACACAAAACTTGCTCGTGGTGAGCCCACGCTGGCTGCTAGTGTCTGCGGCTTCCTTTTCTAGGTGCTCACATGCCAACCCTTTAATCTTCCATTAGACATTCTTGAAATCTACTTAGTTGCAGATTCCATCTTCTTTCTGGGTTGGAAATCCAAACTCCATTTGCTTGTCTCCAATTTTCCAAACCACTAATATTCTCCATGTTCACTAAGACCACCCATAGTAGTTTGGGTGATTGAGTTTGACAGGTTTCTTCCAATAACATGGGGTATAATTTTCTAGCCTAGAATACCACAATGTCTGTTTCATCATCTATAAGACAGAGACTATACTAGTAGTACCCCACAGGTTGGTTTGATAATTAAATGGCATAATGCACCCAAGGAACCACTAATATTAATATTAATATATAGGAAACATTCCCCTCCAAATTGCACCAAGCCACATCACTTCATTTCTTCCTGAAAGTCATGTTAGCATCACCATTTCAATCAGCCTATTCACACAACTCTTCTAAAATCTGCATTTTTGCCTAAGTTCCTTAATACACACAGTGCCACTATTCTTTTTTTTTTTTTTTTTACGTGTCAGGTCTTAGTTACAGCATGAAGGATCTTCAATCTTCGTTGCAGCATGCAGGATTTTTTTTATTATTATTTTAGTTGTAGCATGTGGCATCCTTAGTTGCAGTATGCAAGATATAATTCCCAGAACAGGGATGGAACCTGAACCCCCTGCATTGAGAGCATGGAGTCAGCCGCTCGACCACCAGGGAAGTCTTGATGCCACTATTCTTGCAGTCGCCCAAGCCTGACACAGAAACATCTGATTCATCATGTGTTTTCCTCCTCATCAACCAGTGTAAAGTCCAGTAGTTTCCATCACTGCAATTCCTCAGACTGTGCACACTCAGTCACTCAGTTGTGTTCAACTCTTTGCAATCCTGTGGACTGCAGCCCACCAGGCTCCTCCACCCAAGGGATTTTCCAGGCAAGAATATTGGAGCATTTCCTTCTCCAGTGGATCTTCCTGACCCAGAGATTGAACCTGGGTCTCCTGCATGGCAGGCGGATGCTTTACCACTGAGCCACCAGGGAGGCCCAAATTCCTCAGATACCAATCCTTTACTTCCGTCCTACAGACATTGTTAAGGAATAAAGGTTTTTGTCCCCCTCCGAGTACACATGTTGGAACCTTAATCCTCAGTGTGACTCTATCTGTTGATGGGGCCTGTTAAGACGATAAAGGATAAATTAGATCATAAGGGTGGAACTCTAATTCAACAGGCCTGGTGTCCTTATAAGAAGAGGATGAGACACAAGAAGTCTCTTATGTAGATGGCCAACTGTGAGGACACAGTGAGAAGACAGCCAACAGCAAGCCAGATCTTCCTGGGAACAAATTAGCCAGCACTTTGATCCTGGACTTTGCAGCCTCCAGAATTGTGAGAAATAAATTTCTGTTATTTAAACCATCCAGGTTATGGTATTTTGTTACCATATGTCTACTTAGCAGCCCAAGTAGACTAAGATACCCACAACCTTACTTGAGGCTTTCTTACCTGGTTTGCAGTAAAAATTCCTGACTTTTGCCCCATCTCTTATCCTCTCCACTCCAATCCATCTCTCTCACTAGTACCTACTTAAATTTCCTAAATTCTGCTCCCAAATTATCAGTAGCTTCTTACAGTTTGCCAAATTGAGAATAAACTCACTGACTTTCAAAACATTCCAGACAAGCCTCACATATGACCCCTCTTTATGATCCCAACATATGCTCCAAAACTCATATTCCCCATTCTTAATATACCCTCCATTCCAATCAAATGAAACCTCACACAGTTCCTAAGAAACACCATTGATCATTTGCATTCTTAACTGCTCTCTGCACTTACACAGCATTTTTTTTAAAAATAGCTGAATGTATTCCGCTGCCAGAAAAAGTAACTAACAGTGATGGAAACAATTAGGCATTTATTATTGTCATATCACAAGTCCAGAGATGGAAAGTTGCTGCTGCCAGTTTAGTTGTTCAATAATGCCACGAGAGACCAGGAATTCTTTTCCTTTTCCCTATCTCAAGATCAAAAAGTGGCTGCCATGCCTCCAGACATTGAATCTATGTTCAATGCATGAAAATAGGAGAAAGAGAAGAGAAGGAGCATGACAGCAAAGTCAGTCTCTTTTGCTAGGAAAAGCCAAAACATTCCCAGAGCTCCCACTGCCCAGCCCCACTGAAGACTCTCCCACTTATGACTTATTGGCCTGGATACTATCACATGGCCTCCCTTACCTGCAAGGGAAGTTGGAAAAATGGACATTTCATCTGAGCAAGGCACATGCAACAATACCCACAAAAAAACTGGGACATGGTTAACAAAAAAATAAGAAAGCAGTGGATATGGAGTGAGTAACTAGTGTAGCCACAAGTACCTGACACTCATTTCTGGTGGGTTTTTATCTTTATCTCTCTTCAAACATCTACCAGAATGTCTTGCACATACTTTACGCTCAACACCATATACATATAGACTGGTTGTAGTATAGTTTATGATTGCCTACAAATGGCTGCACAATCAATAAGTATTTGCGGGCCTCCGTTCGGAATATTGGGAGGAGTAAAAGAAATATATTTGTCCTCAAGTCAGAGTCGAAATGACTGTTGCTAAATTACTTTCCCGAAACATAGTCGTTTTTGGATTCATTTCACATTCCCAGCACCAACATTCGGGTTTGCTCAGCAAAATCTTTCTTCACAGGATAGTAAACATAATAACCCTCAGCCTGGGCTTGGTCATATTGCTCTAACATCTATATTTCTCTGGCTCAACTGGACAAGGTTTTACTATAGATGTGTTAAGAAAACTTGGTTATAAGTAATGTAATTAAACATCATTTCATAAAGAACCTGTTAAGTGGCAGCAGGTAGCCATTAGAAATGATGCTACAGAATAACTAATGATACATAAGTAAATAGTTAAGTAAATCCAGATTATAAAGCAGAGTGCACCGTGTGCGTGCTTGCATGCTAAGTTGCTGCAGTTGTGTCCGACTCTTTGCGACCCTATCGACTGTAGCCTGCCATCTTCCTCTGTCCGTGGGATTCTCCAGGCACGAATGCAGGAGTGGGCTGCCATTCCCTTCACCAGGGGATCTTCCTGACCCAGGGATCAAGCCCAAGTCTCCTGTGTTTCCTGCACTGCAAGCAGATTCTTTACTGCTGAGCCACCAGAGGAGCCTCTCATGTATAGCATACCTATCCATAGTCACTGATAAGATACATTTTATGCAAGAGTGTTTATAAACAGATGGGCCTGGAATTGGAAATCCCAATATCCAATAGAAGTGTACTAATAGAAACAGAGAGGTTTAAAAAATATTTATTTATCAAAATCTTAATAGTGGTCAACTCTAGACACTGCATTATAGATGGCCTTTATTTTTTGTTATTTGTCAGTATTCTCCAGATTTTCCAAAATGAATCTGCATCATTTTTAAACTAAAAAGTGAAAGGGGTTGTTTTTGTTTATCTTAACTTTCAGGAGTTTGAAAAGACGTCTGCCTTCTGATACTTCAAGTGATGATGATCAAGATTCGATGAGACAGCACAAGGACTGGTGAACTTAAGTGGCCACAAATTCGAATGAGTCTTATTAATGAAGAGCAAGAATGAGTCACTAACTCTTATTTGTAGCTTTAGAAATACAAGGAGCAAAAATATAAAGACAGCTTGAACCTGAAAGTATGGGGTGCACAACCGAAAATCTGTTCTATGGAGGTTTACTTACACATTTCATATATTCAGAGATTCCCATTCACTGTAAAGTGTGACCCCAAAACAATGAAATCATTTGGCAGAGAGGAGCTGTCTTCAGTGATATGAATGTGGCCACCTGCACTTCAAGCCTCCTTGAATAAATAAATGCTGGCAAACTCATTGCTTTTCTTTCGTTTTAGTAATGGAAAGGCTTTACACAGGATAGACTCACATCGATTTGATGACAATGACCATGACATTCAAGTGATTCCTATTTTACATGCAGTGCTAAACTAAGTACCTGCTTTATCTTACTATTCACATGACACGGCAGCCGCTTATCTGTTACAACTGAAGCAGAAAAACCTGGAAAGTTTCTAGAGAGCCTGGGATAAGGCTCTAGGTTGCTGTTGGAACTGGTGTCCTGAAATTAATCCCTGGATATCTCAGTAAAAATCAAACATAACCTGCCCTCTAGAAAACGCCAGTTTCAATAAGTTACTCTTTTCACTCTGAGTTACACAATGTTCAGTCACTAAGTCGTGTCCAACTCTTTGCGACCCCAGGGACTGAAGCCCACCAGGCGCCTCTGTCTATGGGATTTTTCAGGTAAGAATACTGGAATGGGTTGCCATTTCTTGTTCCAAGGGATCTTCCTTACCCAGAGATCAAACCCATATCTCTCGAGTGTCCTGCATTAGCAGGTGGGTTCTTTACCACTGTGCCACCTGGGAAGCCCTGGACCACAAGAGACGTACCTAAAGTCTACTTTTTAAGAAATTCCTTGTATTCAGAATGCAAGGAATAGTGTCTATTTATCTCACTAAACCTGAGGAAACTGTAGATTTGCCAATAGAAGTATATCAGAAATCTTAGAAAGAGTCACTTGAAGACCCTGGTAAAGGTGAAATTTTGTAATATAAACACTCAGATTACAAGTGTGATATGAAATCTAAATCTCTTATAAAGAAGTAATAACTCATGGTCGAGTTATTACCATGTGCGTGCGTGCTAAGCCCCTTCAGTCGTGTCTGACTCTTTGTGGCCCAACAGACCGTAACCTGCCAGGCTCCTCTGTCCTTGGGATTCTCCAGGTAAGAATACTGGAGTTGCCAGTATTCTTTGCCATGCCCTGCTTTGCCATGCCCTGCTCTAGGGGATCTTCCTAACCCCGGGATGGAACCAGGTCTCCTGCATTGCAGGGGGATTCTTTACCATTGAGCCCCAGGAAAGCCCATGTTATTACCATATTCTCTCCCAATTTACAAAACTGCATTTATTTGTTTTCTATTTCACAGTTTTTTATATTATTTCCTTTATTAGGCTGTGTTATGTTGTGCTATGTCATGAGGTTATGCTATGTTTTATATTATTTTTAAAATTCAGATAGATCTGTATCTTTATTTTCTCCATATTCGAATCTTACCAAACATATGAAGTCTCCAAGCGTAGGTCCTGTGCCACAATGGGAGCTCAATCAATTTTCATGTCAATTATCACTTTGTCCTGTGTTATTAAGCATCTATCCTGTCTGTAAGCCAAGGGATGATCCCTGCCTTCAAGGAGTTTGTTATCTATTTAAGAAGACAGTATATAGATAACAAATAAATAATAGAAATTTTAATAATGTGATATAGCGATTCAAAGAAACATCCTAAGGTGATGTGTGGTTAACTATCAAAAAGAGGATGCTAGCAGTAAAACAATAGGAGTTAAGAGATGATACCAACACACCTGAATATTCAACATCTTGGAAAACCCCAGGCATTTTTGGAAGACCAGACAGTAAGATGAAAGCCAAGAGAATGGAAAAGTCTTTTTCCTCCTCAACATTCTCCTCCAGCATCTTTTATATCCAGGGAGATGCTTCAGGTTGAATGGAGCCAGACATCTAAGTGGATTAATTGTTATTTATAACAGCATATTGACCCATGAAGCTGGGTGACCTCCCATCCCTCGCTCTCCACTGATAAATTGTGCAACTGTAATAAACAAGCGAATGGAATTTGCCTCCCTGCCAAGGATGTGCCGCTGCCATCTTTCCACCACGGTCGTCAATTAAAGGGTTCAATAATGAATGAACTGGCAGAGTCCGACTATAATCTTCAAACTCCAAAGATGCTCCACGAACAGCAGTGTGGGATTTATGGTTTTCATTTTCCTTCACCTCTCTCCATGAAGGTGCACACAGCCAGAAACACACTCATTCACACACACACATTTGCACACCACATGCACTCTCTCCCACAACATCTCTTGCCATTTGTGTGGCTTTTTCAATTTGATAATTAACTTATTAAAACTCATGGAGGGAAGTGCATTCACCCTGGAGGGGGGTTGCTTTGATCCTTTAGTTGAGAATAGAGCGCTAGTAATGCTGGCCAGCAGTCCCAGCCTGGAGTGAGGCCAGGAGAGGACAGGCACTCAAAATCCCAAGCCAGCAGCCTCTCAGTTTGCCATGTGGGACAAGGGCTGCTGTTCACAGGGGCTTCCCGCTGCCCAGGAACACCATCTGGGGTACGTTTTCTCCAAAGGCTAGTGAAGCTACAAGTATGCATGAGTTCAGCAAAGACTTAAACACAGGATGCCCATCCATAATACAACACTGAGAGGCTGATAGGGATATTGATTCATCATAGCGGTAATTTACATTTATAAATCCTTGACAATGGGACAGGCAGTGTGCCAAGTACTCTCCATGGATTATGTCATTTAAGCCTCACCATAACCCTGTAAGGTAAGTTACATGATTAACCGGTCTTTGAAATGAGAAACTTGGTGCTCAGGGAAGTTAAATAACAACAAGAACAACAAAAAAAAATCACACAGCTGGTATGTGGAGTAGAACTGAGATTCAAACCAGCCAGATGGACTGCAGAGCCTACTCATATCATAGCCACATGCCTAACTTCTTTTATATTTTTTATCACTCAAACTTTTGAGATTCATTGTGTAGAAGGAAATACCCATTATCATACTCTCCACAAATTCTCCCTTAATGCCATAATGGGAAACAGATGAAGCATGCTGCTGCTAAGTCACTTCAGTCGTGTCCAACTCTGTGCGACCCCATAGACGGCAGCCCACCAGGATCCCGTGCAAATACACACACACACACACATAAGTGTACACATACAAACACACATGTGTAGCCAAGAAGGGTGACTAAGGCCATACAAAGAACACCCTTAATTTTCTTTCTGCCAAACCAGGCAGGATGTGAAGGTTCAATCAAGCTCCCAGGCTATCTTTTCCAGCACCCCTGCTACACACTTCAAACCATCAGAGGAATATCATAGGCTTGCTGCTGCCCCAACGCTAGACAGGTAACACCACCTGGGAGTCTTTAGCTCCTTAGGAACCTGAAAGTTCATGACACAACATGGGCAAACCACACTCAGCCCAAACGCAGGCCAAAAAAGTGTCCATCTGAGCCCAGAGCTAAGTTACCAACTATTAGCAGCCTCTCCCAGAACTAGTTCAAGGTAATAATGATCGAGTCTTAACACAGGTTAAAGGTGATCCACTCAGGGGATCTCCCTGGTGGTCCAGTGGTTGGGTCTTCACCCCCCAAAGCAGGGGATGTGGGTTCCATCCCTGGTCAGGGAGCCAAGATCCCACATGCCTCATGGCCGAAAAACCAAAACATGAAACAGAAGCAATATTGTAACAAATACAGTAAGGACTTTAAAAATGGTCCACATCAAAATAATATTTTAAAAAAAGAAAAAAAGGTGATCCACTCAGGCTGCACCAAGGTTGTTGCATGCCCCCAGGCCCATGCCCTTCCACTCTGACAATACCATAAGTCAGATCATTAATCCGACCTGGATTCTTCCCTATCCTCCCTGCCAGCTGTCCTTCTGAGACATCAGTCTTGCCTGATTTGCTCTTGTCAGCAGAGTTGGCTGAGGGTGGTCCTGGGCAGGGGAGACACCAGGGAACTTTATGCCTTCTTAGGAAGGATCATGACTCCCAAGGCCAGGGGCAACCGTGTTCCATTCAGCTCCTTATGGAACTTGGCCCTTGCCTTCCAAAGGCACATGTGGTGTCTGGCAACTTTCCTGGGTCTTGAAAGCCCCATCTGCTCCCTGATGAAAGCTGCCCATGCAAAAGCTAAACTTCCCTCTGTTGTTTCATAAAGAGCAGAGACTCCTTCTCAAGTCTCCAAATAAAACCCTTCACTCCTAGACACAAACAGTGACACTCAAATGTCTGGTTCTTTTGGATTTCTTATCTCAATTCACTAATGAGGTGAGTTGAGCCCAGCATCATGTCTTAACAAAGTCTTCCCTACCTCCCAAAGTCACTGCTAAAAAGGAGCCCAACTTCAGCCCCCTCATCACTGAGTTTAAACAAGTTACACGAGCTGAAGGGGAGATCACAGAACAACTTGGCATTCACGCAGACACTAATGCACGCGTGCAACTGGGCTACTGGGCAGAGATGGGCCTGGCCTTGAGGTCATAAAGGCAGGAAATAAATCTTTTCAACGCTGCGGTGGTTTCTATCTCAACACGAAAACTCACTGTTGTTTTTTTAAAATCACGGGTCTCTGCTCTGGTGGTACTAGTGGGAAAGAACCCGTCTGCCATTGCAGGAGACCTAAGAGACATGGGTTAGATACCTGGGTTGGAAGATCCCCTGGAGGAGGGCATGACAACCCACTCCATCATTCTTGCCTGGAGAATCCCCATGGATAGAGGAGCCTGGTGGGCTACAGTCCACAAGGTCGCAAAGAGTTGGACACGACTGAAGCGACTTAGCACACACGCACGAGGTTTGGGTCTCTTAGAAAAGAGAGGATGGGACAGACTAGCTGGAAAAGACAGAAGCTTGGCTATGAGCAGACATGACTGAACACAGGGGGAAGAAGTCCTTGGCTATCAGACTGGCCTCCTTTGCCAGGGAAGCCTTGAGCCAGTTCCAGCTCTGGTTAGAGGTTATTACCTGGGCAGAGGAACCACAGGGACAACTCTGCTCTCTGCTCTGACCCCTCCTCAACCTTACCTTGCTAAAGATGCTCAGTATTTCCTTTCTACTCACATTCCCTTTTTAGAGAACACACCCTTATCCCACCCAGACCCAGAGCCTATAAAGGTCTCATTGCCACAACCCCAACTGGATATCTGACTATAACTCACTCTCTGGGCCACAGCTAGCTACTGGGTTTGCCAAAATTTTCTTTCAGATTTTTTATGGAAAGCCCAAATGAACTCTTTGGCCAACCCAATAAATTCTACTCTCCAAGAAATTTTATCTTGGAAATTCCCCGGCAGTCCAGGGGTTAGGACTCAGCACTTTCACTGCCAGGGCCTGGGTTCAATCCCTGGTCAGGAAACGAATATCCCTTAAGCCACATGGCACAGCCAAAAAAAGAAAAAGCTTTAGTTTAGAGATCCACGTTTATGGATAGGCAGCTGATACTGGGCTCTAAGACAGCTGACATGGACCTGAGCTTCAATTTAGCTACACATTAGCTCTGCCTCAAGAGGCAATTACTTTAACGACTCTATGCTTCAGTTTCCTCACCTATAATGGGTACCTTGATAGTAATACACCTTTAGGGGTCTTTCAAGAACTACTTTAGGGCCTGGACTATGCAAGCTCTCCATAGATATTAGCTATTATTGTGGCTCAAGGTAAAGAATCCTGCTAATGCAGGAGACACAGGAGGTACGGGTTCAATCCTGGGTTGGGAAGATCCCCTGGAGAAGGAAATGGTAACCCACTCCAGAATTCTTACCAGGGAAATCCCATGGACAGAGGAGACTGGTGGGCGACAGTCCCTGGGGTCACAAAGAGCCGGACATAACTTAGTCACTGAACAACAACCACCATTTCCATTACTATAGTAACACAAAGCCATGGGCCACCAGAAGTCATATCAGAGTACAAATTAAGAGTACTGAAGATGAAATTGGTCTGCCAAGAGAGGCCAGGACAAGGAACCATGTGGCCCCAGAAGAAGGAAAGGAAGAACGGAGGCAGAAAGGATGTCTTTTCAGTTCCTTGACACCCACTCTAGTCCACAATTAGATGCCTTGAAACTGCCTCCATATCATGACTACAAAGGCCCTCTTTCTTTTAAAAGAATATAATTTATTCTATTTATTTGGCTGCACCAGGTCTTCGTTGGCACACAGGATCTTTAGATATTCATTGCAACATGCAAACTCTTAGATGAGGCATGTGGGATCTAGTTCCCCAACCTGGGATCAAACCCAGCCCCCTGCATTGGGAGCATGGAGTCTTAGCCCCTGGACCACCAGGGAAGTCCCCAGTGACCTTCTTTCTTAAGTTAGCATGTGTGGTGGCTTCTGTTCCTGGCAAATAAGTAATCCCCATGTAAGTTTCAGGATTCCGCCACCACCCATGCCAGGTAGAATTAGTTCTGTCACCAACCCCTCCTGTTAACTGAGGAAACACTCCTCCCCTTCTAGGACGTGTAGGATTGGCAGCCCATAAAGACTGATGTCCTATGCTGCCTCTTTCTCAAGGGCCTGACCTCAGTATTCTCCTGGGATCGGTACTTCCATATTCCTTGACTCCCTGGTAGATCAGGATCAAAATGAACAAAAATAAATAACCAGAAAAAGGAAAGCACCCAACTTGAAGTCAAGAAGGTGGTCTGAATCATTCCTGTGGGAATTTCTTACAGCAAGGACAAAGAGAAAAGGCCATTGAGCTCTGAGAGTGGCAGTTACGTCTTTAAGGATGATATCCACCTTTCCAGGTGTGACTCCAGTTTGCAAGTCTATCTACACAGCCTCCGCTTCACACACGTGGCTCCAAGACAATGACTTGAGCTCAAGATACAAGAGAGGACATCACTTAGGGGATGACCTCATTATATGCTTTCAGCTTCTACAAAAAAAACCCCACAAAAATCCACTCTTCCGAGGACACAAGGTCATCCTGGGCATCAAGGACAACCCTTGATGGGTAAAGGACCAGTGTGGAAGAAACACTTGCTCATCAGTTATTAAGCACAATGGATCTCCAGATACATTCTCCCACTCAGTCCTGGCAGTGACCCTTCAGTGTTCAATGTGCCCTGGTTAATGATCCTGTATTACAAATCATTCCAAAACTTAGTGGAGTAAAACGACAATTTGATTTTTCTCATAGTTTTATGAGTTAGGAATCTGCAAAGGGCTTGGCTGGGCAGTTCTCATACGGGGCTTTTCACATAGTTGTGGTCAGGTGTTGGCTATGCTGTGATCATCTATGGGCCCGACTAGACTGGACGTCCCAGATGGCTCACACAGATGGCTGCCACTGGATGCTGCTGTCAGCTGGTTACTTGACGGGATCTATAGACGTGGTCCTCCAGGGTAGCTGGACCTCTTATACTGGAATTGTCTCCCCACCAGAATAAATGTCCCAGGACACTGGGCAGAGATTGAGTGGGAAGAGCCTCAGAACCATTTAGCATCACTTCTGCCATATTCTGTTGGCTGGAACAGCCACAGGATCCAGTCAGATCGGAGAAGAAGAGACACAGACATCCACCTTTCAGCAAGAGGAGTTGCAACGAATTTGGGGCCAGATTTCGATTGCTGCCATGTGACTGTCCCCACTGTAAAGTTGGGGGAAGGCAAAGAGATTACTACATTGTCAAAGATCACATTCCTAAAAATTAACCAGATGGGAGTTTAAACTCAGCCTTGTCTAATTCCAGATTAAACACCCCTTTGAAAGTGTCAGTCACTCAGCCAAGTCCAATTCTTTGCAATCCCATGACTGTAGCCCACCAGCCTTCTCTATCCATAGAATTCTCCAGGCAAGAATACCAGAGTGGGAAGCCATTCCCTTCTCCAGGGGGTCCAGGGGATCTTCCCAAGCCAGGGATCAAACCTGGGTCTCCAGACAGATTCTTTACCATCTGAGCCACTAGAGAAGCCCAAGCACCCCTTTGGCTCTGTCTTTGGCTAGGTCAAAATTGCCCAGTAAACTGGGGTTGTGCTGCTTTCTTTGCCTTGGTGATCAAAGTGGGAGAGGGGACTATAAGTGCCTGCTATCCATAGAAACTATATAAACTCTTAGTTTTGCCTTTCTGTAAGCAAAGCTGTTACCCAGGTGCCTTGCCTCCCTGAGTTATTTCTAGGCTGGCACTCAGAATCTCCCAACCCCACCTTCATGTTGCATCCCTTCCCCCAGAGCTGCAGAATATAAGGAGGCACTGTCACCATGCAAAGCACCAGGATGTAAAGGAGCTCTCCAACTTGTTTCCAACTCTACCAACTGATAGTCTCTTCCTAAAGGGTCTCTTGCTCTGAAAGGATAGACACAACCATTGAATTAAGAGCTCCAGTGCGCCTATTATACAGAATGAGGTAAGTCAGAAAGAGAAGTATAAACATCGTATACTGACGCAAATATACAGAATCTAGAAAGATGGTACTGATGAATTTATTTTCAGGGCAGCAGTGGAGAAACAGACATAGAGAACAGACCTGCGGGCACAGGGGGAGTGGAGAAGGGAGAGGGTGAGGTGCATGGAGAGAGCAACATGGAAATTTACACTACCATATGTAGATAGTCAATGTGAATTTGCTGTATGAATCAGGGAACTCAAACAGGGGCTCTGTGACAATCTAGAAGGGGGGGACGGGGAGGGAGATGGGGGCAGGTTCAAGGAGGAGGTTCAGGAGGGAGGGAACATGGGTGTTAACCTATGGCTGGATATATAGACATGGCTCTGTACAGGATGTCTGACATCCTGTGTTGATGTATGACAGAAACCACAAAATTTTGAAAAGCAATTATCCTTCAATTTAAAAACTAAAGTGGCAAAAAAAAAGCTCTAGTGTGTGCAAAAGCCTACAGAGTGAGAGGCTGTATGGTCACTCAGACTCCCCCAGTTGTTCATTCTGAAGACACTCAGAGATACTTCCTGCTCACCCATCTGTCACGATAAACACAGACATTATGGGTATCAAACATGGACACCTACACCATCTGAACAGCTCATTGGGAAGAGTTCCCATTTCCAAATGATCCTTCGGGTGATCATAACAGGTTCCAGGCTTAATTGCATCCTGTTCATCACCATTGAATGTTTCAGCTGAGTGACTTCTGTTATCAACTTTCCTCCTGAGGAAGAAGTGTTCACACCCTCCAGTTTTGTTCCAACTGCATCCAGCGAGTCCAGTGACCAGGTGGTACTAGAAAAACTCTCCAGCGCAGTAGCTAAGCACTGGATTTGACGCCTTCTAGTCCTGGATTCAAATCCTAGTTCTGCCATTGATTCAGCCCGTCTCTCAACCTCTGCAAGCCTCAGGTATATGGCTATCAGAGAGACAATAGAAGCATCTTCTTCATTTGAGTTGCTATGAGATCACATTTAGTGAGACTAAGTGGCATCACGCACTTAGCACAATGCCTCACACCTGGTAAGCCTCAAACTACTACTAGCTACAATTGCGATGTCAGAAATAACTAGAGAGCTTTGAGAAGGTACTGAAACTCAGATTGGAAGGGAAGAGGACCAGCCAGGCTTCAGAGAGGCTTCATAGGTACATCAGCTTAGGCAAGAAAGGAGACAAATCCCAGGAGATAAACTAAGGGAAGGAAAATGCAGAAACCATGCAGAATCAGATGTTTGGAAGATTAGAGTCCACAGGAACCATGTCACAGGCAAAGATCGTCTTATACTGTGCCAGAGACCCTTATCTCTCTTTAAGAAATGCTCTGAAACATTGTGCAGCCCAACATCCAAATACAGAAAGGGAGACTTGTGGGAGATTAGGAGCGGTGTCTAAAATCGATAACCAATGTATATATAGCACAGGGAACTCTACTCAATGCTCTGTGGTAATCTGAATGGGAAGGAAATCCAAAGAGAGAATATACATGTATGTGTGGCTGATTTACTTTGCTGCACAGCAGAAACTAACACAACATTGTAAACCAACTATACTTCAATTTCAAAGAAGACTAGTAAGGTGAAACAAAATCTGATGTCCTTACATAGGCAGATACAGAAATTAAGAAGAAATAACATTTGCTGAACATGTACTGTGTGGGAAGAACAATAGTCACTTCTACATACACTGTATCATTGATTCTTCATATTATGCTAAAGAATTGGAATCGTTGCCTTTATTTTTGAAAGGTAAAGAAACCAAAGACCCTGATGTTGGGAAAAATTGAGGGCAGAAGAGATGGGGGTATCAGAAGATGAGATGGTTGGATGGCATCACCAACTCAATGGACACGAGCTTGAGCAAATTCCAGGAGACAGTGGACAGGGAAGCCTGGTGTGCTGCAGTCCATAGGGTTGCAAAGAGTCAGACATGACTTAGCAATTGAACAACAACAAGCAATAACAAAGAAAGCAAGGCTCAGAGAGGTTAACATACTCAAAGTCATGGAGTTAGGACATAGATGAGCTGGAAGTTGAAGCCCATCTGACTCTGAAACTTGCATTTTTTTTCACTCTCTCAGAGAAGACCAGAGTGTGTTGGTCTTTGAAAGATGACAAACTCCTCTACAGTGAGGAAGCAGAGGACAGTTGTCCAAAGGTTCTCAGCCACAAGTGAAGTATCACCTTCTGCTTATTTTTTCCTCTGAAATTTCATTGTTTGATTCCAGTTGTCATTTCTTGCCAGAAAAATCAGAAACCTTAGGACGTGATTTTGAATTTGTACTTTACTGACCTTCGGCATTTCCTTGCTCTGTAGTTTTAATTTTCAACTTCCATTCAAGCACATTAGGAAATTGTTTGACCTTAGTTTGAGCAGTTTGTTCTCATAAGAAACTACCCAAAACAGAGACCTTGGTCAGTTAAGGAAGAGGGTTGGCAATTGTGCAAGAGATTCTAACAAATAGAAACACAACCACAGATTGCTCTTCCAGATCTAACTCACACACAATAAAATGTACACTAATGTAACCATTGAATAATGAAAACTAGGTCACAGTGATGACGTAGAAGTGACCTAAAACCATGATGCCTTTACCACCACGCTAAGAAGCCAGTGGTGATTTTTTTGTTTCAAGAAAGTGACACTGTTTTGTATTATGTTCAGAACTGTGGTTTGCCTGATGGCATGCAGCTGAGTATCTCGTCTCTCATATCTAAGGCACCAGGTGACAATGTCTATGCACACTCCTCATCAAGCCCTGGATTGGAATCAATCTGGAACCATTCTTTAAAGAGGATTTGAGTTTAGCAATGCATAGGAAGTGCCTGTGTCAGGAATTCAAGAACATGTTAGTTCACTATGTCAAAACAGCTGTCCCAGGAAAATATTTCATGTTGCACCATCAGAGAACAATGGTCTGACATGAGTGTAAGCACGTACCACACGGTAAAGTTTTTCAGAAAATGTTGTGGTTAACTTTTCTGTAGCAATTGTTTTTCTTCTCCTATGTAAAAAACAGGAGTCACCAGTATTCCGGATTAGCTACTAAAACTTTTTTTTCCAGTACTTTCCCCAAGAAATGAACAAACAAAAAATATCTGCTTCACGTATGATCATATAATGCCAGAAAGAAACTTGTCTATTTAACCCTAGAGTAGCTTTCCTTTCATAATGACATGGATGCCCAGGGAGTGTAAACCACATGTACAAACTCACCTAGATAGGGAGTAAATGAACCAAGTTCAGAACCTGCTGACTCACAGATTGTTTTGGTGAGGCAAGTATTCAGATAAGGCAGGGCATAATTCCAGGGGGAAAAACAAGTTGAAATTTCATCTGGTTTCTATCTGGTTTAATTAAGGTGGGGGAAAAAAGTTTCTCTTATTTAAAAATAAACCCTTTTAAGTAGGCAAGAAAAGTAGTATGCTCTTGGGAACAGGAGAGTAATCTGATTTTATACCAGCTCAACATAACAAAACTTCAGATCGAAATATTATGAAGCAATATCTAGTGATTCATAGTTACCTCAGCTTTCACATTTGTAAGATTTTAAATGTCTAAATAACAAATTAAAAGGCACATGAATATTGTATGATTCTGAGCACCTTATGTATATTCTGAGGACAAATTGCATCTTGACACTTGCTGCAATGGAAAAGGCTCTGGAATTGAAGTCAACAAACTTTGGCTTGAGTCTGAGATCAGCCACTAGCCAGCTGGGGGACCCTGGGCCATGACGCCCATATAGACTTAGAGTGCTGAGGCCACTTCACAGTTCGAGGCCTCGTGCCTTCAGCTAGAAAATAAGAATATTCGGCTAGATAATCACCACGGCCCTCTGTTGATCCAAAGCGCAGGATTATTTTTTCTCAGAAGACTCAGAAGAACAGGGACAATGATGGATATGGCCAAAGCCTTAAGGCCGCTAGAAGTCCTTGCTCGAAGGAGGAGACCAGCAGCAAGGAGTTCCACTGGGAACAAAGACATTCTGGAATCCAACTTCTTTATCATTCTCTTCCCCTCATCGTTCCCAGGATCTCCACTCTTTCAGGGAACTCTGTGCACTGCAGTAGTTAAAAGGCGGGGTCTGATTGGAAACCTATGCTCCCACTTGAAAAGTCTGTGCTCTTCACTACTATATATAAAATAGACAACTAATAATAAGGACCTACTGTACATCAGAGTGAACTCGACTCAATACTCTTTAATGGCCTATATGGGGAAGAAAATGTAAAAAAGAGTGGATACGTGTGTAACAGACTCAATTTATTGTACACCTGAAACTCACACAACGTTGTAAATCAACTATACCTCAATAAAAAAAAACTTTTTTAAAGTCTGTGCTCTTTCCCAAGACGTTTCATTTCTCCTTTCCCTGGGATTCTTCTTTAAAGAGGATTTGAGTTTAGCAATGCATAGGAAGTGCCTGTGTCAGATAGTCGAGAACATGTGAGCTCACTATGTCAAAACAGCTGTCCCAGGAAAACCTTTCACGTTGCACCTTTACTACCCCAGGGTCACTCCAGTTTCACTAGCTGTAATTTCTGGAACATTTCAGCATAAACACCATTCAGTGAAAAAACACATTCAGTGTTGCAAAGTGGGGAAAAAAACAGTATGAAATGAGACTCCAAAATCAAAACCTTATCAAAATGTTATAAAGTTTAAAGGAAAAACTGAAAATTCAGCTCAAAGTTGCCAAAAGGTATACCTAAACGATGTGATAATGTCAGCCCTGCTGGGAGAGGGGAAGGGGAGACTCTGTTGTGTTTTTTAAGGGGTCCCAGCACTTCACACCAGCATTTGACTCCATTCAGTCTCCTAGGTTAGCAATTTAGATGACTATTAAAACAGAATTTTTGCTTCTTAAACTGATGTGTATTTTGGGCGGGTTGGCTCTAATTGGCTTTTCCTGTTTCTTAAGTCGATTGTCCCTGTTTCTCTCTTAATATATTCTTTCTCCCACCTCTTCAACTCTCCCAACCACTATTCAGTGTTTTGACATTTATTGCTAATAAAAATAATAATACTTATCATCTGAAAGTTAGTGGTATCGTTTGAAAGTTTTATGTATATTTGTCCTTAAATTTATGTCACTCTTTGCTCCAAGCAAAGAATAAATAAATAAAAGTGCTTTATCAAATTTATAACCTACTCAAATTCAGAGATTTCTGAATAGGAAACAGACTAGAGACACTTTGCCAAGATTAACTTAACTAGAAAACCAAAACCTTGCATGTGGTACTTTGAAGAACGATGTTAGTCCTTAAAGGTTGTGTCCACACATGAAATGGGAAGTGGATAACTAGGGCAATTACCTCTATGGCAGACGCTTTCCAGCTTTACCTTTACCCAGAAATGCCCAGGTAACAAAGGCAAAGAGGGTTTTCTGGTCTCAATTATATCCTAATAATTGTTTCAATTCTCTGCTTCCTTTTGAGTGTGAAGATCCGGGCTAAAAGGCTTTTTAAAAAAACAGGCTGAAAAGGTTTCCCAGACGTGAGATAGATTTTACAAAAGAAACTTCTGGCAAGTTTAATGTAAGTAAATCAGAAGCATATGGACTATGTTTCCCTCAAAATACCCATGGGCTTGAAAGCCCAGAAAACACATAAAAAGTAAAGGGAAACTGTTTTCCGAAGCTGAGCTTGTTTGAGAAACTGCACACTGTAACAGAAAGCCTGGCTCGGCTTCCCCAGAAGCAGGGGATGGAGCCAGTGGTCAGGCAGCCCACCAGCCCCTACGCTCATGCTTAGGTCGACAGTCCTCGTTTCTGAGGATGATGTGATTGATGGTGCCCCGACCTGTGCCGATGGGCGCGACTTGAGAAACCACTGCTCACTGCTTCCCATACTGAAGATGTGACTTCACCACTCCTCTGCAGCCACCTCTAGTGAATGTTTACACAGCCTGTTTCTGTTCCTAGGGCCTCCCATGCTAGCAGGCTGGTGGTAAGCATACATGTACTGAATGCGTCACGTGTGCCCCCGGGGGATGGGTAACAAAGCAGCAGACAGTCAGATGCCAGCCGAGGAGATGAGTTATAGACTCGGACTTGGAAGGGGCTTAAGATTCCTGAGCTTCCCCTTTCATCCTGTGTGGGAATTCTGGCTATAGTTTGTGGTCCAGATAGTGGAAGGGAAACAAAAAATACTGAGCTCAAAGCAAGCAAGAACAATTTGGAGAGTCAGAGGACCTGATATCCAGTCTCAGCAAGGCCATGACTGTAGGCCTGTTCTTGGACCCCTGAGAATCTCTTTCCTCATCAGTTAAGTGAGAATAATAATTAAATTGCCTATTGAGGTTGCCAAGGGCACCTCAATAAATGTTATGTCTCTTCACCACCCAAGCCCTAAATAAGTAGAAAAAAAAGAAAAAAGAAAAAATAAAAGGCCAGAATTGTTACCTTTACTCCTGAGAGAGGGCAGCTTGGAAGACAGAGTAAAATGAGAAATAAAAAAGGTCTGCCACCTAACCTCAGAATGAGGCAGATGACTCATTCAGTTCCATGCCAGGCTGGGCTGGGACAGGCAGCCAAGTGCCAGAAGACGATGTCAGATAAAGTCTTAGGGCTTAAGGAGTAAAGGAGACCTCAGACTCTGGGTGGATAGCTCACTCCCAGAAGAAAATAGGAGAGCTCTGTTGAGCTGAGCATGTCCAGATTACTCTTTTCAGACTACTAATCAGATAGATGTCACCTTCCCTGCTCCCATGAGGGGGAGTTATTAATGGGTAGAGAATAGCCAAAAGTGGCTCGTAAGATGTGCTCTCTCCACCAAGATGGAAATACCAGGAAAAGCTAGTTGAACAGGATAAAGCATTTGAAAGCCCTCAGGGACACTATGGAGTGTTTATGCATGTCATGCTTATGTTCCATCCACCTGCATTTGTTGAACACCTACTATGTGGTCAGTCCTATCACTCACTTCCAGGAAATTTAGGTTGAATAAGACACTGTTCCCTTACTTTAGTTTACAGTCTAAGTAGGAGAAACAGATAAGGAAGCAAAAGATTACAGTATACAATGAATACATGAAGATACTGAAGCCTGGATAAGGTCTAACGAATATGCAGAGAAGGGACATCTAACTAGACGAATAGCTATGTAGGCCTTCTTTGTGGAAATGACATTTGACAGCTGAGGTTTGAAGAACACAAAAGAACTAAATGGTAACAGAAATCAGGGTTTGGGGTGACCTTCAAGGCAGACAGAAGTCCAGAAGATGGCACAAAGGAAAAGGATGGGACAGTTCAGAGTCATTCTGTGACTCATTCACTGAAAGTCATTCTGTGTTGCTATGGAAGAACTCAGCTCAGTGTTATGGAGGATAATCAGAAGAGAGCATCACAGCCTGAAACAATACGGCAGAGTGTCAGGGTACGAATATCCAGAGTACAGGAATAAATCAGAGAAGGGAACAGTCAATCATTGCTCACATGTGGCAAAGGACAAAGGCAGAAATAAGACCAAACAAGGAGAGAAATTTTCTATTTTAAGTAAAACACAAAGGGGATTATTTTAAAAGGCAGTGAGTGTATGTTTGTGTGTGTGTTGTAAAACTGGAAGGATGTATCTAAAAATGTCAACAGTGGCTCTATCTGGCTAGTGGGAGTACTAATTATTAGTTTGCTTGTCTGTATTCTTTATTATAAACATTTATCTATTTTTTCTAAAATAACTAATAAAGCTGACATGGCCCGAGGTTTTCTATGTATATGAGCCTTTCAAGTGGCGCCAAGTACTAAGCTCTCTTGTATGATATCGCTGGCTCTTTCCAGCAATCAATGATCAAGCCACACAGCCCCAGGCTATACGGGTCCTAGTTCCATTTTGCTTTGTTTTCTTTTGTGCACCAGGTCTTAGCTGCAGCATAGGGATCTTTCAGCTTTACTGTGGCAGGGGGATCTTTTAATTTGCAGCATGCAGACTCTTAGTTGGAGCATGTGAGATCTACTTCCTTGACTAGGGATAGAACCTGGGCCCCCTGCATTGGGAGCATGGAGTCTTAGCCACTGGACCACCAGGGAAGTCCCATATGGTCCTAGTTCTACTTCTCCTCCACCCAACTGTGACGTTCAAAAACATTTGCAGTGAACATTAGGTGAACACAGTGATATAGTAACTCCTTGGTTCCCGCTGGCAGTATTCATCCAGTTGCAAGCTCAGGGAAAAAGTCAAGTTTCTTCATTCATTCACTCATGTATTCATTCAACAGTGTTTACAGAGACAGGACCTGTCCTAGGTGCTGAGAGTCTAACAGCAAAAGACTCAACCTGACCTCATATAACTTACTGGAGAAGAGAGCTATGGAAGACCCATGGTTCACATCTACTGTGAAGGCCACATATTATTACACATTCCTGCTAACACTGTGGTCCCGTTTCTTTAAATATTTATTTGTATTTATTTATTTAGCTATACCAGGTCTTCACTGTGGCATAAGGGATCTTTAGCTGTGGTATGAGAACTCTTAGTTGCAGTATGTGGGATCTAGTTCCCTGACCAGTGATGGATCCTGAGCCCTCCATTGAGAGCTCCAAGTCTTAGTGACTGGCCCACCAGGGAGGTTCCTGTGGTCCCATTTTTCTCCCTTTGTGTTTCCACAGTTAAGTATATCTAGGTTGCCCACAATACTCTTTAATATATATGTGAATGATTTTTTTTATGTAAGAAAAATACTATGCATACCATGCAACTAATACACATTCCCCTCCACTTGCATTTTTTACTTAAAAACATATCTTGGAAATGACATGATATCAGTAAACACTTTATTTTGCATATGAGCAAGCATAAATGTATTTCTAAAAGTAAAATGTACATTCAGAATTTTGATAGATAATACTAATTTGCTCTCCATAAACACTGTTCCAATTTACTCTCCCCACCGCACCCCCACAGTGCTGTCCAGCATCCTCCTGAACCTAGTATGGTATCAAATGCTTGATCTTTGCCCAACAGAGAGATAAGAAATCATATTTCATTTTAGTTTTCATCTGCATTTCTATTGTGAGTGCAGAATATGCTTGAACAGGATTAAAGAGCCATTTTGCTAAAAGTCTATTTATTGCTACCAAACACAATCTCTTTAAGAGACAAGGACTACAAACTCTCTAGGGGGGAAAAAAAGCAACAGCAGGCAGTATAAATCTGTTCTCAACCACTACTGTGAAGCAATTGACTGTGCTTTCCACCTTATAACCTGAGCCTTCAAAAGCTGCTTTCGAGACCACAGCAGAGAAATCAACATGTGAGTGCTAGCTATACACAGGCACCAAGCTTTATATACTCTCATTTAATCCTCCTACCATTCTTAATCCATGAGGCTCTGAGAGGTTAAGTACCTGCTCAAATTCACATAGATTATAAATGGCAGAGGAGAAACTGAACCCAGATCTAAATTCCAACATCCATATTTTACACACTACATCACATGGCCTCCTGCTATGTTGAGGTGTTTGAAGCCCCTGGGCCTACATCCTGAGACTCATATGCTAAGAGGCTGTCTTCTGATTTTCATCATGACCCTGTAACCAGGAATATACTATAGTATTACCTAGCTGTGGAGTCCCAGTAAAGGTCTTGATATTTCTCATGATCCCAGCTTCCCTTAAGACTTTGTTGTTCAGTCGCTAAGTTGTGTCAGTCTCTTTGCAACCCCATGGACTGCAGCACGCCAGGCTTCCAGTCCTTCAGTATCTCCCGGAGTTTGCTCAAACTCATGTCCATCGAGTCAGTGATGCCATCCAATCATCTCATCCTCTGTTGCCCCCTTCTCCTGCCCTCAATCCTTCCCAGCATCAGGGTATTTTCCAATGAGTCAGCTCTTCATATCAGATGGCCAAAGTACTGGAACTTCAGTATTAGTCCTTCCAATGAATATTCAGGATTGATTTCCTTTAGGATTGACTGGTTTGTCTCCTTGCAAAGAGTCTTCTCCAGCACCACAATTCGAAAGCATCCATTCTTCTGCCCTCAGCTTTCTTTACAATCCAACTCTCACATGACTATTGGAAAAACCACAGCTTGGACTTAAAATTTGTTGTTGTTGTTGTTCAGTTGCTCAGTCATGTCCAATTCTTTGCAACCCCATGGACTGCAGCACACCAGGCTTCCCTGTCCTGCATCATCTCCCAGAGTTTGCTCAAACTCATCTCCATCGAGTTGTGATGCTATCCAACCATCTCATCCTCTGTCATCCTCTTCTCCTGCCTTCAATCTTTCCCAGTATCAGGGTCTTTTCTAATGAGTCAGCTCTTTGCATCAGGTGGCCAAAGTATTGGAGCTTCAGCTTTAGCATCAGTCCTTCTAATGAATATTCAGGATTGATTTCCTTTAGGATTGACTGGTTTGATCTCCTTGTAGTCTGAGGGACTCGCAAGAATCTTCTCCAACACCACAGCTCAAATCATCAATTCTGCAGTGCTCAACTTTCTTTATGGTCCAATTCTCACATCCATACATGACTACTGGAAAAACCATAGCTTTAACTAGACGGACCTTTGTCAGCAAAGTAATGTCTCTGCTTTTTAATATGCTGCCTAGGTTTATCATAGCTTTTCTTCCAAGCATCTTTTAATTCTGTGGCTGCAGTCATCATCTGCAGTGATTTTGGAGTTCAAGAAAATAAAGTCTGTCACTATTTTCATTGTTTCCCCATCTATTTGCCATAAAGTGATGGAGCCAGATGCCATGATCTTAGTTTTCTGAATACTGAGTTTTAACCTAGCTTTTTCACTCTCCTCTTTCACCTTCATCAAGAGGCTCTTTAGTTCTTTGCTTTCTTCCATAAAGGTGGTGTTAGCTGCATATTGGAGGTTATTTACCTGCAACTTAAAACTCAGCATTGAATTAACTTGTAGAGTTATTGAAGATATCCAGCCATCCGCACCAGGAATCATGCAAAGATTTAAATACTGTAAATAAGATCCCAAAAGTGGCTGGAAACTGGCATATATATTATAAAACTGCACCATTTAGTTCAGCTACGTGGTCCAGAGGACATATTTTAGGTAGCATGACCCATCTTGGGAATTGATACAACAAAACCCACAGTATATTGAGATATACAAATTTGACAGCTGCAAAGCTCCAATGATTATTCTAGCCAATGATATTTTATTACTTTACAGAGATATTTTTTTAATATTTACTTTTATTTATTTGGCTATGCCAGCTCTTAGTTGAGACACTTGGGATCGTCAACCTTCACTGCAACATGTGGGATCTAATTCCCTGACCAGGGATCAAACCCAGGCCCCCTGCATAGGGAGCATGAAGTCTTAGCCACTGGACCACCAAGGAAGTCTCCATAGCAGTGTTCTTAACACAAACATGATTCAGAACAACAGGAAGGCAGCCTCTTATCCAGAAGCTGGGTAATAGCTGGAGATTAATTCAAGCAATCCCATCCCCTCCCACAGTCAAAAGTCAGTAAGAAGGAAAGTTTTCTTGAGAGAAAATACCTTTCAAAAAAATCTATTTCAGTGTGTTTCCAAGCAACCTGCCCCCACACGTGATGTTTCCTACAGGGGTGTTACTCAGGGTAGTCTGAGGACCATGTATTCCTGGGCTACAAGGAGATAATTATGGAAATCGGGAATAAGCGTTTAGAAACTTTTTAAGGCAATTTGGCAGAGCAGTTTTATGCCTGCGAATCTAATAATAAAAAAATTAGGGCTTGTAACAAAATTTTATTAAAGCCATTAAAATGAAGAAGTATTTCAACATGTGACACATGTTCACAGGACCAGCTCACAATTACTCAGGATAAGGAAGCCCAGGCGTTCCATCACATAATGAAGGATTCTCAGAACCCCTCCCTGGCCAGGAGTACACGACATAGGGTGCCTTCGTGGTGGATCAGCATAGCTGTGTACCACAATTCAAAAGGTGAAACCATCACCAGGGACACCATCACACAACTGCTGTAATCCAAAGTTGTATTAAAAGTGTGTAAGGGGCTTCTTTGGAGAGAAACTTCTACTTACCATTTCAAGAACGGGTAGAGCAAAAACCTCTGAGAAAATATTTGAAGAATTACATCACATACTCCAGAAATCTGTAGCCAAGACATTGGGATTGCCAAATTCCAGGGAGCTGTCAAGAATTCCTAAGGATATGCTAAGTGAAATAAGCCAGACACAAAAGAATAAATATGTGTGATCCCACTTCTATGAGGTACCTAAGACTAGGTAAACTCATAGGGATAGAAAAGTAGAATGGTGGCCAGGGGTCAGAGGAAGAGGAAATGGGGTGTTAATATTTAATGGAGAAAGACTTTCTGTTTGGGATGATGAAAAAGTTCTGGAAATGGATGGTGGTGATAACAGCATGACATTGTCAATGTACTTAATACCACTGGATTGTGTGCTTTAAAAAGGTAAAAATTATGAATTTTTATATATTTTACCATAATAAATAAGATTTCCCAATGTATTTTCTAAGCACTAATTGCTTGTTTTAAAAAAAAAAAAAAACAGAATAGCTGTCAATGAAGCAGCCTCTTTCTGAGGCTGGATGAACACCAAAAATAAATTAGATAATTAAAGCATAATGGTCATCCCACTTGGATCCAGTTATCATACTTGAAAACTAGAAATACAGCTTTTGCTCATAGGGAAGGACTAGGGAATAAAAACTATGCTATTTTTAAAAAGCAGTCAGGAATTCTACCTGGTTTCCATTAAAATCTTAGGATTCTCTGTGTCATTTGACACTCCTAACCCTCCCATCTTATTGAAATCCACACCTCCTCCCACAACAATCAAAGTCTTTCTCGTTGTCTATTGTCCAATCTGACTCAGCTGATCAGGTTGTCCAGGTGAAACCACCAGCCTTCAAATGCAAACTTGAAAACACCCGGCACGTAGCTCAAGAGGGTATCATTACATAAAGATGAATTCCATTTTTCATTTAGGATATATAAGTAAGAGTTCCCTTTGAGAGTCTCCAAACAATTTCTCAACAAATTCTTCCCCATAATTTCAATGGTTTTATATTCTTCTGGGGCTCTTCCATCCCTCTGGCTCATTGTTAGACTAGATGTTTTGCAAGTACCCATTTGCCAGCATCTCCTTGTCTCTGTATATTTTCTTTTGGCAACTCCATCTGCCCCTCAACTTCAGCAAGCCTAGTCTTTCTCACTGTGATTCTGACCTTTATTTCCCTATAACCTTAAGCTTTTGACTGCCTGCTGGACAGTTCCGCAATGATGTCCCACAAACACATCAAACTCAGCATGATCAAACATGTACTGTCTTATCTCCTAAACCTGATCCTTTCTCCATCCTAGACAAGTCTACAAATGCACCACCATCCTCCTCCTACTAACCCAAGCACAGAATCTCCCTGACTTCTATGATTCCCTCTAAGTTTCCCCCCACCTCTGGTTTCCCTTCCTTCAATCCATCTGGCACTTTCCCTGATAAAATCACCCCTTGACTCATCTAAAGTATCAGAAGCCAGAGCGATAGTTGATCGGTCTCTGCAAGTACCAGATAGTTTCAAGGATCTGAAATCACTGCAAGCCAGAGGTAAGAAGCTGGGAACTTCCCAGAATTCAATAATGGGGACCCAGAAGCTGGAGACACTCCACTTTTCTGCCAAACCTGAAGTTTTTACCCCTATGACTTGTAAGGGGAGTGGCAATCACAATACATACTTCCAGCATTATGACATAGAAGTCAGTACTAGTATCAGAAAAAAGCTGGAGGAGAGAATTCCCTAGCAGCCCAGGGGTAAGGATTCTGGGCTTTCACTGCCAGGGACCCAGGTTCAGTACCTGGTTAGGGAACTAATATTTCAGTGCAGCCAAAAAAAAGAGAAAGAAAGAAAAAGATGGAGCAATTGTAGACTTTCCAAGATAGGAAAGGGGCAGCTATTCAGTCTCATCACATATGGCATCATTTACATGCCAAGGACTATACCAGGGAGCTAGACACACCGAGAACCAAGCCATAATCTTTTGAGGAATTCCCAGCCCAAAGGAGAGTCATAAAATTGCACTTGCCTCCAATTAAAAAAAATAAATTTAAAATTAAAAAAATTGCAACACAGAGTGATCTTGCTTCATTAGAGATATACATGGGACAGTGGATGGCAGAGAAAAGAACTCTCAACACTGTTGGGAGCTTGTGTGAAATGGTAGATATTGTAGAAGACTTCACAGAGGGTGCTATCTCTGAGAGTTGAGCTGGGGTCTAGGATAAAGATAAGGAAAAAGTGCCTTAAGTTAGAAGGGTCCTTCCAGGAAGAGAAACAACAGGGTCAGAGTTGTGAGGACAGGAGGAAACATGGGTTCTTAGGAAATATCTAGTGTTACAGCCTGGCTGTGAAGAGCAGTGGCAGAACATCATGCCAGAGAGGCATTTGGGTCCATGATCATGCCAGACTTCCACATCAAGCTAATCCAGACTCTTGCCCTTCTCCTGAAACCCAAGAAGCAAAAAGTACAAATTGCAAACAATTAGATGTGGATATGGACTTTCACATCATCTCCTCAGTCCACTCATTTCTTAAGCCAGGAAGGGATTTACAGGCAGAGGATGCAACTTGCTCAGGGCCTTCAGATGTCCTGCACATGACACCTTCTCATGCAATAAAAACTCCCCACACAGAGTCTCCGCTAAGAGATAATGATGTAAAACAGACCCAGTGACATGGGGGGAGTAAGGATGCAACAAGGCACCTGCTCCAGGGCACTCCTCTTGAAAGCAAGCCTGAAGGAAGAAATCATCGTGTTCAGAAAGAATAGATTGCATGCAGACTTAATGAGGAAAAATAAACACCTTTCAAAGGCAATCTGAACACTCCCCATGAGTCATCCAAGCCAGATGTGCCAAACCTCAGAATGTGCTAGCAGCATTTAAGGTCCTAATAGCCTTAACCATCCATAAGATAAACAATTAGCCTTAGACATAATCAAGAACAAATGGTCAAGTAAAAGCATATAACCTCTAATCTCAAAGGGTCATTCTTTTTTGTTTGTATGTTTCAGCAGCAGCAAAGGGAGTTCTCGGTGCTCTGGAAGGTTTGTAGATGTAAGAAACTTAGACTAATTATGTAGAGTTCGAGTACAGTCAAGCATGAACTTGGATCTACATTGGAGCAAGGGTTGAATGACAGCTCATTCACTTAGTAAGGATGACTTTGAGCTGATAAGCCTCTCTAACTTGCTGGGCACACTGCCAGGCACAAAGTAAGTGCTCAGGTCTTCATGGGCTCCCTTGACACCTGCTATGCCCCTGCAGGAGAGTGTTGGCCAAAATAGCCACAATAATCCCCCTTTCTGAGTCTATATCCCTTCCCACATGACTCAGGGTTTGCCAGGTGGCTTGTTTTGACAGAGGTAACACAAGAAGAAATCTGAAAAGTATCTGTGCATTGGCGTTTTCCCCTTTTTTTCTGGGATCTTCTAACCACCACCATATGAACAAGCAGGATTCCCAGGTGGCTTCCCAGGTGGTAAAGAATCCACCTGCCAATGCAGAAGCTGAAGGAGATGCAGGCTCAATCCCTGGGTAGGAAAGATCCCCTGAAGAAGAAACTGGCAACCCACTCCACTATTCTTGCCTGGAGAATCCCATGGACAGAGGAGCCTGGTGGGTTACAGTTCACAGGGTCCCAAAAGAGTTAGACATGACTGAAGCAATGGAGCACGGAGATCAAGTCTGGGTCCTGGAAATGGTGAGAGACATGTGGCCAAATCATCTTGTTATCTCAGCTGACAATGAGCCAACCACCAAGCATGTGGGAACCGCCATCACAGACCATCCAGCCTCAGCCAGGCCAGCCCTGCTTCAGAAGCCCCGCTCAGTCAAACTGCGAATCGTGAGAAATAACACATGCCGGTGTTCTTACATTTGCCTTTGGAGTGGTTTGGTACGCAAAAAAAGCTGACAAATGCACCCCATAAGTGTTAGGAGCTCCTGGTTTATGATCTTATATGTCTCCTTACTCAACCTAGGAAATGCATACATTCACATCCTGAATGAATTCATTAGTAGTCCTGGTGAATTATAATTATGTACCCTGGCTCTCTAAGGCAAGTACACCTTTGGCCCAAAGAAAGAAGTTCTAAGAATAAAAAGTTTGATGACTTCTACAGAAAATCTTACATTCAGAGGGAGGTTCTAATCAAAGAAATGAGAAAAAGACATGAAGGCAAGTGGCAGACTCTTTTTCAAGCATTCTCCTTTTATCTATCATTTTCTTCTGGCCAAGTCTCACAGAATTGAGATCTTAGTTCCCTGTCCAGGGATCAAACCCATGCCCCCCGCAGTGGAAGTGCAGAGTCTTAACCAATGGACCACCAGGGCAGTCCCAGTAATAGACTCTTGATTAAGAAAAACAGAATCAAACTCTGAAGGTCTCTCTTGCCTATGCAAATTTCATCACACATATACGGAATATTCGAAGTCCCTTCCCCAGTAGGGTGATGTCCTGGCAAAGGCATAAACATTAGAGTCACAAGGGTTGAATTCAAATCCCTCTATGTCCTTAAGTCCTTCTATGTCTACTAGCAAGGCTCATAACTTCTTTCCTCATCCGTAAAATGAGGGAATTGGACCACATTATTTCAAAATCCTATTAAGTTCTGTAACTCTATGTCTATTACATATAATTCCTAAACCTGCCTGTGTATCAATGTCACTTGGGAAGCTTTATAAATCCACAGCTCCCAGGCCTCCTTCCCACAAATCTGAAGAGAAATCTAGGAATGTTATAGTTTTAGAAAATCCAAAAAGGTAGTTCTGATGCAAAGCCCCATTTGGGAGCTGAGATACCCTACAGAAACTTCATCTGCTATTTAGTTTCATATGCCACCTACAGAAACATATTTTCCAATGGGAATATGTCTCCAACTTCATAAAAATGGTTAAAGGGAATTGAGGGTTTATTTTACATAAAGTCACCTTAGGGGCACTTTGCTGGAACACATTTATTGCTCAAATATGGAAATTATCTACAGAGTTTTTTATTTCAGTATCTCATAGTATCACCATTTTAAGCATGTGATTTGGTATAATCTTGGCAAAAATGCTTTCCACAGAAACTTTAGTTTTTTAAAGGAAATCAGTGAAAAAATAATTATATCATGTAAAAATATTTATAGCCACTATCCAGGGAAATACCTGTACAGAACTAGAGGGTAAGATATACCTCAGTGGCACAAACCAAGAGCTGGATAAAATGTACCATCTATACTGATGAAATTATTTGCAGGGCAGCAAAGGAGACCTAGAACAGACTTATGGACACAGGGGCTGGGGTGGAGATAAAAAAGAGAGGGTGGGACGAATGGAGAGAGTGGCATGGAAACATATACACTAATATATGTGGAACAGACAGCCATTGGTAATTTGCTTTTTGACTCAGAAAACTCAAACTGGGGCTCTGTGACAACCCAGGTGAGGTGGGAGGTAGAAGGGAGGCTCAAGAAGGAGGGGACATATGTGTACCTATGACTGATCCATGTTGAAGTATAGCAGAAACCAATACAATATTGATTGCCGGGAGAAATATCAATAACCTCAAATATGCAGATGACACCACCCTTATGGCAGAAAGTGAAGAGGAACTAAAAAGCCTCTTGATGAAAGTGAAAGAGGAGAGTGAAAAAGTTGGCTTAAAGCTCAACATTCAGAAAATGAAGATCATGGAATCCAGTCCCATCACTTCATGGGAAATAGATGGGGAAACAGTGGAAACCGTGTCAGACTTTATTTTTTTGGGCTCCAAAATCACTGCAGATGGTGACTGCAGCCATGAAATTAAAAGACACTTACTTCTTGGAAGAAAAGTTATGACCAACCTAGATAGTATATTCAAAAGCAGAGACATTACTTTGCCGACTAAGGTCCGTCTAGTCAAGGCTATGGTTTTTCCTGTGGTCATGTATGGATGTGAGAGTTGGACTGTGAAGAAAGCTGAGTGCTGAAGAATTGATGCTTTTGAACTGTGGTGTTGGAGAAGACTCTTGAGAGTCCCTTGGACTGCAAGGAAATCCAACCAGTCCATTCTAAAGGAGATCAGCCCTAGATGTTCTTTGGAAGGAATAATGCTAAAGCTGAAGCTCCAGTACTTTGGCCACTCATGCGAAGAGTTGACTCAGTGGAAAAGACTCTGATGGTGGGAGGGATTGGGGGCAGGAGGAGAAGGGGATGACCGAGGATGAGATGGCTGGATGGCATCACTGACTTGATGGACATGAGTTTGGGTGAACTCTGGGAGTTGGTGATGGACAAGGAGGCCTGGCATGCTGCAATTCATGGGGTCACAAAGAGTCGGACACGACTAAGTGACTGAACTGAACTGAACCGAAGGGGGAAAAGAGTACCGTCTACCCACAGATACACACTGTAGTTGCCTGCCAACCCTTACTCTTCTCTCATTAGCAGCACCTATTCATTTCCAGGCAGCAAACCAGGACGAGTCTAGGTCAGTTGTGGACAATCCTATTATTTGCCCTGTCAAGATATAGATTTTTGCAGCCCTTCTTGCAGCTAGGAACAGCTATGTGATCTAGACTACACAATGAGATTTGAGAGCCAGTGAGTTCATGGACTTCACAGAAAAATTATTCTGCTCCTCTAAAAAGATGATCCTTTTTGTCAATCAAATCCCTAGGGGCTATAGCAGCCATATGGTGACCATGAGGCGTTAAGCATGAGGCCCCAGTGTCCGTACCCAGAGATGGCAGAATGGAAAATCAGTAAGAGCCTTGATGACATTTGAAAGCCACCACTCTAAGCATGGGCTTCCCTGGTGGCTCAGTGGTAAAGAATCCTCCTGCTAATGCAGGAGATGCAGGCTTCATCCCTGGGTTGGAAAGATCCCCTGGAGAAGGAAATGGCAACCCACTCCAGGATTCTTGCCTGGGAAATCCCACGGACAGAGGAACGTGGCACAGTCCATGGTGTCCCAAAGAGTCAGCCATGACTTAGTGACTAATAACAACAGTAGCAGCTCTAACCACAGACCTCCTAACAGCAGACCTCTTGTGATGTGAGACAACTATCTTTGTTGTTCAAGCCACTGTGAGCCTCAGTTTTGAATACCTGCAACATACGTCTTAACGCAATCAGTTTCTAGGCAGAGTTAAGAAAAGTCTAAGGAGGCTAGTAGGCATATTTGGAGTCTGAATTCCATGCCATCACAGTGTAGGGAAATAGCTGTTACCAAGAAAGAGGTATTTCAATAACTGCTCAAGGTTGGCCAAAAGATGGGAGGGAAAGGTGAAGGCAGTTGTCGTTTTTGAGGAGAAATCTTGAAAATGAGACAAAAGAATGAGAAGGTTTCACATTTATCATCTGATACTATAGCAGGATAGTTTTGATGATGAAAATGTGTGAGAATTCTTTCTTCAAAAAAAGAAAAAAATCTAAGTCAAAACATTGCAGGAGCCACCAGAACCCGCTTTATACATTCAACAGCATTCGTTGTTCTCACTCACCCCCTTTCCTGAAGGCTCTCTCTGTGACTGTGTATCCTGCCAGTTGCTCTAGCCCAGAAGATGCTTCATCTCAGATCATATGCACTCATTCTGGCACCGAGGCTGGCTCCTGGTTACTGCAGCCTGGGTCCCTTTGGCTTCAGTGGTGCTTGCTGCTAGTAAGTCTTTTGAGTCCCTTGGGATTCTGAGAACCACTTCAGTATAAGTTCTCACATCTGGACCTGGTTTCTGGGCAGTATCAAGAAATGGAAGAGACAGGGACTTCCTTGATGGTCCAGCGGCTGGGACTTCGTGTTCCCAATGCAGGGGTTCCATCCCTGGTCAGGGAACTGGATCCCACACGCCGCAACTAAGAGTTTGCGTGCTATAGCTAAAGATCCTGGGTGCCACAACTAAAGACCCAGTGCAGCCAAATAAATAAATTATTATTTAAAAAAAATAAAAATGCAAGACACACACTATATCCTCTCTCTCTCCACTCTCATTCTCTCGCTAACACTAGAGGAAATTAAAAGAACCTCTTGGTGTATAGTACATTGGCACATCAAAGCCCCCAAAGGAAAATATTTGAATTTCTCCCATCTATTTTCCTCTCCTGTTCTTTATGCTTCTCGATGAGAAGAAAGGTAGAGCTTACATTTTATGTCAACACAAAAGGCCTCCGTTTGTGTGCATTACTTATAAAGTATTCAGCGATTCGATGTCAAGGTATGTATTATACATACTTTTTTTTCCTAGGCCATTATCAGCTTTCTTACAACACTATTATTCTTCAGCCCAGCTAATGCTTCTGTCAAAGATTTAGCAACAAGCATGGAAAATGTCAAACAGTGGGGAAGAAACCTAGCTGTTTCCACAACCGCACAAAAAGCACGAGTTGTCTTTTATGGAAAAGCAGCACAATTCAAATGGCGATGCTGTTTTATCAGGGGACGGAGTAGTGGGACGCTGTATTTGTCTTTCTCTGCACACCTGAGACCATCCCCTCCGAACAGGTTCCCTTTCTTCTCTTGCCAATATACTTAATGAAATAGGGCCTGTGTGGTTAGCGCCGCACCCTCTCCCCAGGTGGTATCTGGCTTGGAACACGACAGAATCAGCTGAGAAAACTCAGTCCTGTTCTGTCTGCAGAGCAGTGTGATAAGATTTAAGGAGCACTAAAAGGCTCCTCTGGAGAAAAATATTTTCCCAACCTGCTTACCGGGGTGCCTGAAATTACAACCCTTCTGCTTTAAGGCACTGAGAGCCTCCATTAAAATGCAAATATGGTAGGTGAGTTATTTTATCAAACTATCACATCTTAGCTTGAATTAGTTTATGGCTTAATTCAAAATCCTGAAGGAATGGGACACAGTTTGGATGAGAGCAAAGACGCTACGGGAGTTCGGGATTTATAATGTGCCCACCGGCACGAAGCAGGAGGGCAGAGTACCTCTGAAGGCACCAAAGCTGAGGCCCCGCGTGAGCACACACGAGCGGGCGCTCTCAGCAATCCCACGTGGGCAAGAAGCTGCCGGCCTCAAACTTCAAAACAATAAGAACAAGAGTCACTTTCAGAGAGAAAGGATGTGTGGACACAGGGGGAGTGGGGGTAAAGCTGGGCAGGACAGGTTGGGAGATTGGGGTCGACATATATGCACTGCCATGTGTGAGACAGAGAGCTCGTGAGAGCCTGCTGGATGGCACAGGGAGCTCAGCTCGGCCTGAGAACCCAGAGGGGTGGGATGGGGGGACTGAGGAGGGAGGTCCCGAGGGAGAGGATGTATGTACACACACAGCTGATTCGCTCTGCTGTGCAGAAACCAACACATTATAATGCAACTATCAGTTCAGTTCAGTCGCTCAGTCATGTCCGAGTCTTTGCGACCCCATGGACTGCAGCAGGCCAGGCCTCCCTGTCCATCACCAACTCCCGGAGTTCACTCGAACTCGTGTCCACTGAGTCGGTGATGACATCCAAACATCTTATCCTCTGTCGTCCCCTTCTTGTCCCCAACCCTCAATCTTTCCCAGCATCAGGGTCTTTTCCAATGAGTCAGCTCTTCACATCAGGTGGCCAAAATATTGGAGTTTCAGCTTCAACATCAGTCCTTCCAATGAATACCCAGGACTGATCTCCTTTAGGATGACTGGTTGGATCTCCTTTGACATCCAAAGGACTCTCAAGAGTATTCTCCAAAACCACAGTTCAAAAGCATCAATTCTTCAGTGCTCAGCTTTCTTCACAATCCAACTCTCACATCCATACATGACCACTGGAAAAACCATAACCTTGACTAGATGGACCTTTGCTGGCAAAAGCAACTATACCCCAATTTAAAAAAGCAGCAGCATCAATGTGCATATGGCTTCATTTCTCCCCACTTGGACTGGCATTCTTAGTTGGATTTCCTTATCATTTCTTCCCTGTCTAAATGTGCTCAGGCCTCCTACCCACTCCCTCCCAGTGGTTTCAGAGGCTGCGTAAAGCCTATGGCAGACACTCCCTGTGCTCACCAATACTTCCACTTCTCCCTCATCTGGCCCCCGTGAAGTTCATCACAGCTGAATGACCCACTGTGATCAATGAAACAGAAGCCAAAATGGAATGTGTCACTTCCAGGCAGGAGCATTTCAAAACTGAATCATGGTTTTCCCACGATCCCTTCTCTTGCCAAGGTGAACTCTGAAGCACAGTGAACTTGAGGAAAGATGCTACAAGGCCAAAGCAGCCAAGAATGGTGGAACAGGAGACAGCTACCTGCTGAGACCTGAAGATGACTATAATTAAGTAGGAATAAGTTCCTATTGTATAAACCACTGATATTCTGGTGTTATTACTTCAACAAAACCTAGCCTACCCAGGCTGATCCATACTCCACAAATAGCACCTCAGGAAATCTCACCTGACTTTCTCTATTACCATATATTCACTATTCAATAAATATTTATTGAGCACCTACTATGTGCCAGATAATATTATAGGTACCCAGGATTTAGTAGTAACAGTAAAGTTACCAACAGTAAAGGACCAAGTCAAGTCCTTGGACTCATGAAGGTTATATTCTAGTCAAAGAAGATTATAAATAAGTTTGTTAGGAATAGGTTTGGCTGAGCAAAGCAGAAAACCCAAATAATACCAACTGAAGCAAATCAGAGGTCTAGTTTCCCTCACGTAAAATAAGATTACGTGCTAAGTCACCTCATTCACGCCTGACTCTTTGTGGCCCTATGCACTATAGCCCTCCAGGCTCCTTGTTCATGGGATTCTCCCAGCAAGAATGCTGGAGTAAGTTGCCATGGCCCTCCTCCAGGGATCTTCTCGACTCAGGGAGCAAACCCGCATTTCTTATGCCTCCTGCACTGGCAGGTGGGTTCCTTACGACCAGCACTACCTGCCGTGTTGTTAGGTTAGTTGCTCAGTCATGCCTGACTCTTTGCAACCCCGTGGACTGTAGCCCACCAGGCTTCCATCCATGGAATTCTCCAGGCAAGAATACTGGAGTGGGTTGCCGTGCCCTTCTCCAGGAAAGCTCTCAATTACATATTATTATTTATCATCTTCCTGCCTTATTGAGGTCAAAACTCACTCTCTCCTAAAACCTCTCCTCCATACTCCAGCCTTCATTTGTCTACTTTCTCGAACTCGTTTTCTATTTACTATTCATAACATATGACCTGCATCTTACAACATGCCGCTCTGTTCTCTAATTGTTGGTATCACTCAATCTGGCACTTGAATCCACTCTAATTACCATATGCTAATATTAAAATCATGCCTTGTCCTAATTCTTGCATGTGCCTGAACTCTTCTCTCCAACTCTATATACTAGGAGACACCCCCCCATATGCCAATGTATACCTCTCTCATATCTCCACAGTAGAGAGGGTGGTGCTGGACACACAATAAAGATGCTCTAAGTACTAGGATCCTTCCAGCGGGAGAACTCAAGAAATCCTGTGCACTGAGGACCCAAACAGAAGTGGAAACAAGCTTCAGAATTGGAGCTGACATATAAATCTCTAGTTAAATCAACTTTTCTCTGGGCAGGACCTATGCTATCCTGGGGAGAATACAGTCACGTATTAGCTTTTAAAAGGTCTCCAAAATATTTTAAGAAATAGTCTGAATTATTCAAGATTAAAAACCCCAACAGTAACCCGAGCCTCAGGCCTCCTGGGCCAGCTGAGGTACCTGGCTCTCAAAAGATATGGGCTCCTTCAGATCATTAGCCCAGGGCCTTTCCAGCTAGAGAGAGAAAAACTTTAAGCAGACCTGTGAGCCTGCAGAGAAGTTACCCTGCACTGAACCCACTATCCGTGGCTTTGGCAGATTCCTTAAGATGAAGAGGGCTTCCCAGGTGGCGCTGGTGGTGAAGAACCCACCTACCAACACAGGAGACCTAGGAGACGTGGTTCAACCCCTGGGTCGGGAAGGTCCTCTGGAGGAGGACACAGCAACCACTCCAGCAGTCTTGCCTGGAAAACCCCATGGACAGAGGAGCCTGGCGGGCTACAGTCCAAAGAGCTGCAAAGAGTCAGACACGACTGAAGCAGCTGAGCACACACACTAAGATGAAGAAGTGGCCACACCCAGAACCACTGGGAACTCTACAACGTAGAGCAGACGGGTTTGCCCATCAGGCAGCCTCTTGGCACATCCTCTTCATACAGCTAACACTGCTGAGGTGCAGCAGAGACTGGGATAGAGAGCCAGAGTCAGCAGCCAGACCACCAGAATCCAAACCCCAGCTTGGCTGCTCACTCCCTGTGTGGCTTCAAGCTGCTTTCCCAATCTGTGCCCGTTTCTTCATCTGGCAAGTGGTACCTATAACAGCCTCTGAGTCTTCTGGTAGTTATAAGCATTAAAAGGTTTTAACTTGTTACAGTGTTCAGAACAATGCCTGGTTGTAAACATTATGCAAGTGTTTGTTAAATAATTTTTAATTGTACTTATTTATGTGTGTACATATGTATGCGCATTGAGCATTTCTAGGAGATTTCTAGGAACTGGGAAGGCAAAGATGAACAGAACTAAGGCTTTCCTCTTGCGAAACTCAGTTTATTGAATAGATTTAACAGCTCTAGGAGAGATATTAGCAAAGTGCTGGGAAACACAGAGGAGGAGATGACTGACTCTGTTGGGAGGGGATGCCCAACAAAAAAGGCTACCCAAAGCTGGAATTCGAAACTGAGTAAGATTCAAGGCATAGAAGTCAAGGACATAGAATAGTCCAGACTGCTGCTGCTGCTAAGTTGCTTCAGTCGTGTCCGACTCTGTGCAACCCCATAGACGGCAGCCCACCAGGCTCCGCTGTCCCCGGAATTCTCCAGGCAAGAACACCGGAGTGGGTTGCCATTTCCTTCTCCAACGCAGGAAAGTGAAAAGTGAAAGTGAAATCACTCAGTCGTGTCCGACTGTTAGCAACCCCATGGGCTGCAGCCTACCAGGCTCCTCCGTCCATAGGATTTTCCAGGCAAGAGTACCGGAATGGGTTGCCATCACCTTCTCCAAATAGTCCAGAGGAAAAATGATAAAAGATGTGGTGGAGTGAGGAGGCAAGAGCCAATCCCAGAGAAAAGACACCTGGAGCCAATCTCGCACACCTGGAGACCCTTCAGGAGTTTACAGCTTGAGTAACACAGCCAGTCTGTACTCCCAAAACCATCATTTTCACATTAATATGAAGAATGGAGTGGAGCAGGAGGAGAATAGCGAAAGAGACAACAACTGGAAGAAGCCAGAGGAGAAATAATGAGGCCAGAGCTGGTACAGGTTCAATGAGATAAGAGGAAAGAAACAGCAATCTCCGGGCGCACGATTGAGCAGACGTGTGAAGGTCTGTTTGGGATGGGAGAGAGAGGAAGGCTTAAGGGGTTACTCCCAGCTGGCCAGCTCTGATGCCGCGATAGAGGAGGTGCTATCAGCTGAGAGAGGAATGCTGGGGACAAAAGAGATCTGGGGGGAGGAGAGCATAAGAAATCCCATTGACAAGGATTCGGAGGCATCCGTAATGCCCACTGTGTGTGACTGAGTGTGTGTGTGTTAGTCGTGCAGTTGTGTAGGCTCTGTTTCCCTGGGGACGGTACCCACCAGGCTCCTCTATCCCTCGAATTCTCCAGGCAAGAATACTGGAGTGGGTTGTCATTTCCCTCCTCCAACAGGCAGCTAGAAGCCCAGGTCCAGAGTTGAGCAGCGAAATCACAAACAGAGATAAAGAGCTGGGTGGGTACCCCTGCACGCAGGTCCAGGTTAGAATCAAGGCTGTTAAGTAGTAACGTGGCCAAAGGAGAGAGACCAGACTAGGGAAAGAGCCGGGACAGAAGTTGCCTTAACTTTTTAATATGGGCTGACTGATCAAAAGCAAGAGGAGAGACAGGGAGCATGAGAAAGGGGTATAGACGCTGAGACTCACAGGACCTTGCAAAGATATGACACCACCCTGGTGCTGGCATCACAAACCCGTCTGACCTCACCTGCATTGAAGAGAAGGTGTCTGTGCTGGTCACCATCCACCCCTGGGTCCATCAGCTGCCCTTCCCGGTTCAGCCTGACTCTGACAAACTACATTTCTCAGGCTCCTTTGCCAGCTGGCTTCCTGTTAATTTCTGGCAGAGAGAGGCACCCAGGGGGAGACTGAGAAGAGGAGGACAGTAAACTTCAGGTTGTCCTCTTTCTTGTCCACCCCGGACCCCAGCTCTGCCTTCTAGGGCTTTTCAGCAGATCTGTGCTGCTGGTTCCCTCAGGTCTGGGAATGTTCCCTCCTATTTCTTCAGTCCCTCCAGCTGTGTGTGGGTGGGCAGGAGCAGCTTGCTGCTGTTGCTCATCTCTATTCATCTCACCAGCCCACTTGGGTTTTCGGTGCTTTCAGCACCTCCTAACTAGTTCCCGAATGGATTCCCGCTATAGAAATGACTGGTGCAGGCTCTTCACTTCTTGCAGATCCCTGATTGATAAACACGTACTGATAATACATCATTTTCTCTCCCCATAACTTATTTTGGGCTTCAGAATCCTATTCAGGCTGGGATTATCCAAACTGATATTAACAGAGCCTTCAATTTAAAAATTACAGGGGAAATTAATTTCAAAAGAGGCAATAGATGAAGATAAAAGCTGAAATAAATACATTGTAAAACATAAAGCTGTAGAATGATAAATTAGTTCAAATGTTGGTTTTTCGATAAGACTACTAAAATAAACAAACCTTTGACAAATATAATTAAGGGGAACATTTTTAATTAGAAATGAGAAAGGAGATAGGAGAAAATACAGAAAATAGATTTTTTCTTCTAAACCCAAAGAGAATATTATGCACACTTGTAGGCAGATAAACTGAAATGTTCCATAAAATGAATAATTTCTAGAAATATAGATTACTAAAAATAACTCGAGAAATATAAATCAGAACAGAATAATAAGAAATTGAAGAAATTATCTGATAACAACCAAAAAATGCAGCTTGTCCCAATGTTTCCACCAGAACAATTTTCATTCTTTTAAGAAACAGATGGTTTCAATGTTGCATAAAACATCCAGAATGCAAAAAGAGGTAAGACTACGTTAATGTCCATTAAGCAAGCATGATCTTCTTCCTAAACTCTGATAATAATAAAACACACAAAAAGAAAATTATAAGCACATATCACAAGTGAGGGGCTTCCCTGGTGGCTCAGTGGTAAAGAATCTGTCTGCCAATGCAAGAGACACAGGTTCAATCCCTGGCTCGAGAAGATCCCCTGGAGAAGCAAATGGCAACCCACTCCAGTATTCTTGCCTGGGAAATCCTGTGGACAAAGGAGCCTAGCAGGGCTACAGTCCATGGGGTCGCAGAGTTCAACTGAGCACACAATCAACATCACAGGTAAATATGGATATGAAAAGCTTAAATAAAATTCTCCCTAGGAAGCTTGTTCTACCATAGAGGGGAAAACATGCTGGGTTGTTTTTTGTAGGGTTTTTCAGTAACAGCGTCACTGAAATATAATTCTTATGCCATTTGTTGTTGTTCAGTCTCTAAGTCATGTCTGAATCTTTGCCACAAAAAATATAAAATACTTCATGAATTTATCCTTGCACAGGGGCCACTCTACTCTTCTCTACGTCATTCCCATTTTAGTAGATGTCCTGCTGAAGAGAGCACAAGGGATGATCACTTTATAAGTTATGTTGAAAGAAATTATGACAGATGGTCACTTTGTACATTATAGAAATAAACAACCATTGGACAGAACTAGTATAACTAAAATCAAAGGCCAAATATCATCTAGAGAAAATCTTGGCAGCAAATCTTCATGCCTATGTTGTGCTTATTATTATCAATATGCTTGCTTATACATATTGATACCAAAACATGAAGTCCTCAATAAACTAGCAGAGAAGTGGATAAGACAATTCATAAAAACAGAGATACTGCTAGTAAATAAGCATGTGGGAAAACATCCCACTTTGCTTGTAATCAAAGAAATGCCCTCTCAAACAATGTGTCTTACACTCATATCCTTAGAGGAACTTCAGAAACTATCCAATATTACAACACTGCCCTTATGGCAGAAAGTGAAGAGAAGCTAAAAAGCCTCTTGTTGAAAGTGAAAGAGGAGAGTGAAAAAGTTGGCTTGAAACTCAACATTCAGAAATTGAAGATCATGGCATCTGGTCCCATCGCTTCATGGGAAATAGATGGGGAAACAGTGAAACAGTGTCAGACTTTATTTTTTGGGGCTCCAAAATAACTGCAGATGGTGACTGCAGCCATGAAATTAAAAGACACTTACTCCTTGGAAGAAAAGTTATGACCAACCTAGATAGTATATTCAAAAGCAGAGACATTTAAGCTCAACATTCAGAAAACGAAGATCATGGCATCTGGCCCCATCACTTCATGGGAAATAGATGGGGAAACAGTAGAAACAGTGTCAGACTTTATTTTGGGGGGCTCCAAAATCACTGCAGATGGTGACTGCAGCCATGAAATTAAAAGGCGCTTACTCCTTGGAAGAAAAGTTATGACCAACCTAGATAGTATATTCAAAAGCAGAGACATTACTTTGCCAACTAAGGTCCGTCTAGTCAAGGCTATGGTTTTTCCTGTGGTCATGTATGGACGTGAGAGTTGGACTGTGAAGAAAGCTGAGCGCCGAAGAATTGATGCTTTTGAACTGTGGTGTTGGAGAAGACTCTTGAGAGTCCCTTGGACTGTAAGGAGATCCAACCAGTCCATTCTGAAGGAGATCAACCCTGGGATTTCTTTGGAAGGAATGATGCTAAAACTGAAACTCCAGTACTTTGCCACCTCATGCGAAGAGTTGACTCATTGGAAAAGACCCTGATGCTGGGAGGGATTGGGGGCAGGAGGAGAAGGGGATGACCGAGGATAAGATGGCTGGATGGCATCACAGACTCAATGGACATGAGTCTGAGTGAATGAGATGGCTGGATGGCATCACGGACTCAATGGACTTGAGTCTGAGTGAACTCTGGGAGTTGGCAATGGACAGGGAGGCCCAGCGTGCTGCGATTCATGGGGTCACAAAGAGTTGGACACGACTGAGCAACTGAACGGAACGGAACGTGGTAAAGCAGTTGCCGCACACACTGCGGGTATTCATATAAACTGATATCACCTCTGGGCAATACATATCACGAACCATCTTAAAATTCCATAATATCCCTTTATCCTAAGGAACTTTCAAAGAATAAAAATTAAAACTATACCAGGGACTGCCCTAGGAGTCCAGTGGTTAAAACTCCATGCTTCCAAGGCAGGGGACATAGGTTCCACCCCTGGTCAAGGGGCTAATATCCATGTGCCACGTGAGCAAAAAAAAAACTATATGAGATATTCACTGCAATGTTATGTCTAGCAACTAAAACAGACAAATAAAATGCCATTTAAATCCAACAACAGGAAGATTATTAATGAAGGGATATAAATTATTGTTTAGAACTATAATAAAGCCTACAGTTTATCAGACACCTTCACATACAAAACTCCTTTCAGTTCTCAATGATCCCAGTATGTAGCAAGGAATCACTATCCAAGACTCAGAAACATTTGAGTGATTTGCACAAAAATCTCACAAATTTTGTGGCTCTCAAACACCTGCTAGCAAATTCCAGACTTTCTTGATGTTAAAGTAGGTGGTTGTGAATATCTTCTCTGAGCCTCAGTTTCCCCATCTAGAAAACAAGACTAATCAGAATATCTAAATAGTGGTTATGAGAATCCAGTGAAACTTTTAAGTGGCTGTCAGCTCTTAGCAGAGGGTATGGTTCACAGCCGCACTCTGTGTTTTAAGAATAATGATCATCAAAGTTTTATCAATTCAATACACCTTCAGCAATATAAACATGTCTGCAAGTCGATGAGGACCAGAAAGAGGAAGGAATAATGAAAATGTATGCTGCATGAGTAAGGCGAGAGCAAAAGAACCTTCTCCCGTTTTGGAATTAATTTGGCTTCAGTACAGTAAGTAGAAATCTGGGGAGAAACAAAATTAGAATATGCAAAATTCTCCTAAAAGGGACTGGTTTCTCTGGGGGAGCCTCATATTAAATCTGGGATCACTGCCTCTGGGATACTTTGAAATAATAAACTCAATACAGTATACTAATGCATATATATGGAATTTAGAAAGATGGTAACGATAACCCTGTATGCGAGAGAGCAAAAGAGACACAAGATGTACAGAACAGTGTTTTGGACTCTGTGGGAGAGGGAGAGGGTGGGATGATTTGGGAGAACGGCAGTGAAACATGTATAATATCATACGTGAAACGAATGACCAGTGCAGGTTCGATGCATGATACTGGATGCTTGGGGCTGGTGCACTGAGATGACCCAGATGGATGGTACGGGGAGGGAGGAGGGAGGGGGTTCAGGATGGGGAACACGTGTATACCTGTGGCGGATTCATGTTGATGTATGGCAAAACCAATACAATATTATAAAGTAATTAACCTCCAATTAAAATAAATGTTTATATTTAAAAAAAATTTTTTTTAAATAAACAGCATATGCGCCCCCGGAGACATCTTGTGTTGTGGGGAACTGGCCAGTGGATGGCGCTATTTCATTTGCCCAAGGGACTGAGAAGGCATTTATTGGCCTCAATAATACACTGGGCTTCCCCCTTGATAGCTCAACTGGTAGAAGAATCCACCTGCAATGCAGGAGATCCTGGTTCGATTCCTGTGTGGGGAAGTTTGCCTGGAGAAGGGATAGGCTACCCATTCCAGTACTCTTGGGCTTCCCTGATGGCTCAGACGGTAAAGAATCCGGCTGCAATGCGGGAGACCTGGGTTCGGCTCCTGGGATGGAAAGATCCTCTGGGAAAGGAAATGGCAACCCACTCCAGTGTTCTTGCCTGGAGAATCCCATGGACAGAGGAGCCTGGCGGGCTATAGTCCTATGGCGTTGCAAAGAGTCAGACATAACTGAGCGACAAAGCACAGTACGGCAATAATATTCTAGTGCTTGTTGCTCAGTCTTCCTTAAAGATCACTCCTTTTCTTTTTCCCTCCAACTTAAAACTAAGACTCAGAAGCTTCTCAAGCAAATCTCCAGGTAGTCAGTAAATAGATCCAAGTCTGCTCCCAATGAACAGCAACATTCCAGGTGAGACGCTCTGCAGTGAAGAAGTTCATCTGCAGAACCAAGGAAAGCATGGTTACTTCTCCCTTTGGTCATGTGACTAGAATCTACACCATCTGTGTTCAGCAAAGACTTAGCAGGTGTTAGCTCCCCAGGGTTTTTAAACCTACAAACTGGGAACAACTCAAACCATGGGTGAGACAGACCTTCAGAGTAACAAGGGGAGATGTTACAGGATTCCTTGGCCTTCCCTCCCAAAAGTCAGCAAGGCCTGAAAAATCTCCACTACAAAGGCATAGGGAGAAAGTAACTGCAGTCTCGGTGCCTGCACTGTGACAGGCTTGTGAAGGACAAGGGGGAATCGGTATAGATGAGGCATAGAAATGAAGTTGATCCAGGCTGAGGTCTCAAGCTTGAATCATGAGCGACTGCCTACATGAGTCAGAACTTAGGCAGTTGGTATTTGAGCTCCAAAGGAAGTGACAAGTTCAGCAAAGGATATGAATTCAGAAGAGAAATGTCAGGGGATGACACAGAAGCCAGCACGACCAGAGACTGAATCACACTGAGCTCAGACTCAGGTCCAAACGCTCCCCTACTTGGGATCTCAAATTAACGTTAACAGGCATCCCAAATTTAATACGCCAGACACCAAGCTCCAAGTCTTCGCCCTCACCTGCTCTGCCCACACCGTTCCTGTCTCAGGTAACAGCAATACCAACCTCCCAAGTCCTCAGCTGGAGCCTCACTACATCTTCTCTTCATATCTCACATCCAATCCATCAGAAGATCCCAAGGGCTTTCATGTCTTTT
Organism: Aepyceros melampus; assembly: GCA_006408695.1. NCBI lineage: Eukaryota > Metazoa > Chordata > Mammalia > Artiodactyla > Bovidae > Aepyceros > Aepyceros melampus. Next base: position 483,806 of record SJXQ01004864.1, on the reverse strand, counting down.
AGACATTACAGGCTTCCCTGGGGGCTCGGTGGTAAAGAATCTCCCTGCCAATGCAGGAGACATGGGTTCGATCCCGGGTCTGGGAAGATCCCACATGCCATGGAGCAACTAAGCCCAAGAGCCACAACCACTGAGCCTGCGCTGTAGAACCCACGCTCAGCAACAAGGGAAGCCACCACAATAAGAAACATTTGCACTGCAACTAGAGAAAGCCCGTATGAAGCAGCAAAGACCAAATGCAGCCAAAAATAAATTCATTAATTAAAATTTTTAAAAGACATGCCCAAATCCCTCCTTGTCTCATCACCCCTGCCCAGTTCAAACCATCGTCATCTTTTGCTGGTCTTCTTGTTGCAGCCTCTTAACTGGTCTCCCCACTTCCACCTTTGCCTACCATTCACCATCTTCTCAACACAGCAGCCAAAGGAATCTTCTTAAAATCAAAGTTGGAAAATAACCTTAAAGAACAAGCCCATAAAAGAACTAGTAAATTGGTTTTCATCAAAATTAATAGTTCTCTTCAGAAGAGTACTACAACATGAATGAACCTTGCTAAGTGAAATAAGCCCATCACAAATAGACAAAATACTGCATTATTCCACTGCTAAGAGATACCTACAGTCGTCAGAAAGTAGAATGCTGGTTGCCAGGGGCTGGAGAGGAGAGGAGAATGCAGAGGTTTTGCTTAATGGGTAGAAAGTTTTTGTTTTGCAAGGCGAGACTGGTCACTCAACAATGAGAATGGTCTTAATATTTATGAACTGTACACTTAAAAATGGTAAAAATAAATAAAAATGGTTAAGATGTTAGATTTTACATTATGCCTATTTTTCACCATAATTTAATTCTCAAATTGCACATTTTAAATATGTACAGTTTACTGTTACAACTCAACAAAGCTGTTTTAAATTTTTTTAGTTACATTTTTAAAAACTAAGAGGTTCCCTGATAGCTCAGTTGGTAAAGAATCGCCTGTAATGCAGGAGACCCCGGTTCAATTCCTAGGTCAGGAAGATCCACTGGAGAAGGGAAAGGCTACCCACTCCAGTGTTATGGCCTGGAGAATTCCAAGAACTATACAGACCATGGAGTCACAAAGAGTCAGACACAGCTGAGTAACTTTCACTTTCACATTCAAGTAGTATCATATCCTTCCTCGGCTACATACATAGGCTCCATGGGCTTCCCATCTTTTTCAGAGAAAAAGCCGAAGTTCTTGAAATGACCTATGAGGCCCTACATGTTCTGATTCTGAAACCAGCATGCCCTCCTTGCCATTTCTCTCCCACTCACCCTACTCCAGCCTCACTGCCTCTTTGCTGTTTCTCAAACACATCAGATGGCCTCTGGGGACATTTGCGCATCCTTTCTGCTTTGCCTAGAAAGCTTTTCCCCCAGGTAATTCTGTGGCTCACTTCCTTGCCTCTTCCAAATCTTTACACAAATGTCACCCTCTCAAAGGAGCCATTCCTGATGTGGGATTTAAAACCAAAATGTTTCCCCACTTCATGAGTCCCTCCCTCACCTGCTTTTTTACCTACATAGCATTTATCGTGGTCTAAGCTTTTGAACTGTGGTGTTGGAGAAGACTCTTGTGAGTCCCTTGGACTGCAAGGAGATCCAACCAGTCCATCCTAAAGGACATCAGTCCTGGCTGTTCTTTGGAAGGACTGATGCTGAAGCTGAAACTCCAATACTTTGGCCATCTCATGCGAAAAGTTGACTCAACTGGAAAAGACCCTGATGCTGGGAGGGATTGGGGGCAGGAGAAGGGGACGAAAGAGGATGAGATGGCTGGATGGCATCACCAACTCAATGCACATGAGTTTGGGTAAACTCCAGGAGTTGGTGATGGACAGGGAGGCCTGGCGTGCTGCGATTCATGTGGTCTCAAAGAGTCGGACCTGACTGAGCAACTGAACTGAACTGAATATACCACATTTTATTATTTGTCTGTGTTTCTAACCACTAGAATTAAACTCAGAAATACAGAATCTTATTGTTTTGTTCATGAATTATATCCCCAGCAACAGCTACAGTGCCTGGCAGATAGGAGGTGCTTGATGAGTATTTGTTGAATAAATGAATGAGTGAGTGAATGAATAAGGAAAGAACATTATGTGACCATGACAACCAGAGGGATCCTTTATGAAGATACTCCAATCCAGTCTGTATAGTCACGTTACCTATCAAGCTTTTCCTTCAAAGTGCTCTGATACGATGTCATCAGCATTCCCTTTCTAACATTATCAGGGGAGGCTCAAGATCACATGGGCCATGAATGGCAGAGCCAGTATTTTGCGGGTAGGGTCGCCTCCCTCAGCATATGGGATCTTAGTTCCCCGACCAGAGATGGAACCAGCGACCCCTGCATTGGAAGCACAGAGTCTTAACCACTGGACCATCAGAGAAATCCCAGAGCCAGCATTTAAACCGAGAATTTGTCATCAGCTACCAAGTCTCACCATGCCACCCTGAGCACCTAAATTTTTTTCAACTTTCATATCCTTTCATTTCATTCATAATGGCATTGCTGACAGATCCTAGTTCAGCAGTTAACCCTCGTGCCATAAATTTCTATTTGTCACCTCCAAAACTCAATATTTTAGAAGGCTACCCTTTTGGTTTTTAAATGGAAATTGATGACACCATATGCAGGAGCACAGGAGCCCCAAACTCGCCATCTACCTGGAAGCAAAAATAGAAAAGGCAGAAGTACTTAGAACTGCAAGCCCTCCCCACTGGAGATCTTATCCCCCATCACCGGCCCAGGTACTCTGCACACTTGGGAGGTCCAGGGTTTGGTTTAGCAGCCAGGATGTACAAAGAGGTGCAGCTGGAGGCACCCATGTGAAGATAGCATCTTCCCCTCACTGCTCAAGGTGGCCTGACACCTCTGAGCATCCAGAAAAGAACACAAACAAACAGGTTTTTATGAGGGCTGTAACCCAATTGACAAAGGCGAGCTCTCTCAGCCTGGAAATGTCCCTGCTCTGAACCAGTTGCCTTGCCAAAAGCCACATGTTTCCACTCTGCAGAATCCAATTTCTGAGCAATGTGACAGTGACAGGTCCAGAGACATGACACACAATTCCAAGGTGCCTTTGAACACCTGCTGAATAGCTAAGAACAATGTGTGTCCCTGGATGTACTTAGAAACATGGGAAATGTGCTGGGCAAAGGCAGGTCACACCCAGCTTATGCAACCTACCCTGCCCATCCCAGAATTTTACAAACTGCAGATAACATGTAGTGGCCTTTTATCACCCTTTATCACCATCATCATTATAATCTTTGTAAATACTTGCATTTACAAGTATTTGTAATACTTGTATTACACTCTGGGACTTACTTTTTAAATGTATTGAGTTATTTAATGGTCACGACAACACAATGAGGTAGGTACTATTAGTATTCCATTCCAGATGAGAAAATAGAGACATAGAAAAAGTAAATAATTTACCCTAATTTACATAGCGCGAGAAAGGGAGAGCCAGGATTTGAACCCAGACAGTCTGCCTCCAGAATCCATCTCCTTAAACATTTGGCTGTACTATCAATCTCCAATATTGCTTAAATGGTAATGCTAATTGTTCTAGCTATCATTACAACAAACACCCCAAGCTTCACAAAGTAAAACATCCATTTTATTACGTGAGTCAGGAATTTGCACAGGAAATAGCAGGGGGTGGGGCAGTCGGGCAGTGCAGGCGAGGAGGGGGCATGGACAGCGTGTCTCCATCCACAAAGTCTCTCTGGGTCACCAGCTAAAGAGATCTGAAGCTAAGAGTGATCAACAGCTGGGGATCAATATCATCTGAAGGCATCTTCATGTCTGACAGGTAATGCTTGAGATCCTCTGGGACCTCAGATAAGTCTCTCAGCACCTACGCAGCCTTTCCATGCAGCCTGGGCTTCCTATCAGCATGATGGCTAGGAGAAAAAGTAGAGCTGTCTGCTTTTTAAGACGAAGACCCTGAAACTGGCACCATTTCAATTCCACCATACTCTACTGGGCAGGAAGTCACAAAATCCAGTTGAATGGGAGGGGACACAGATCCCAGCCCTCAAAGAATCATGGAGTTGTTTTTTTTATTAACTATCAGTGAGATCATTAGTCCAACCTGTTCAAGTTCAGGCTGAAGAGCTGAAGCTCAGCGAAGTTAGGTGACGTGTCCAAGAGCACATAACCCACAAGCGCGAGTGGCAGACGGGACCCTGGGGCCTTGGGCCTTGCCTCCCGCTCTGCTTTCTCACCTGGCTGCTCCTTGGAGTCACCCGGGACACTTTTAGAAATGCTCGTGCCTAGGTCTCATCTACAAAGCTCCTAATTCATTTGAAGTACAACTTATTTGGAAGGTGTGGAAATGTGTAAAAAGCTCCCCAAGGATGCGTAACGTACAATAGTGTGAGAGTCACCCTCTGTGCACCCAGGATGGTTCTGTGCAGGTGACAAGGGCCAGTGTTTCATCATGGCTCAGCATTTGCAGAGGTCCTGGCCTGCCACAAGGACAAGCCTCTCTAAGAATAGATTTCTGACACCTTCACCTGGATCACAGACTCCATCTTGAATCATTCTTGGTTTTGAGATGCTTCTCCTTGGCCCTTTCCTTTCCTCACCTCCCAGGTGCCCCTCAGAAACCAGCCTTCTTTAACACTCAGCTTTTCAACATGAGTCAAGTCCACCTCTTGGCTGTGCTGTGCTTAGTCCTTCAGTCATGTCCAACTCTTTGCGACAACCTGGACAGTAGGCCACCAGGCTCCTCAGTCCATAGGGATTCTCCAGGCAAGAATACTGGAGTGGGTTCCCATGCCCTCCTGCAGGGGATCTTCCCAACCCAGGGATCGAACCCAAGTCTCCCATGTTGCAGGTGGATTTTTTACCACTGAGCCCCCAGGGAAGCCCACCTCTTGGTATGATCTGTCAATTCTAGGAATTCAGTTCTAGCTTTGGGACCCAAAGCTGGATGACACAAAGCCTGTATTTGGAGCCCCTTCCAGCTTCAAATATGCCTTCCTTCCTCCTATTGAGCCATACAGCATTGCAGTAAAAGTGCTCCTGAATCATCCTTTAAAAGGTTGATTCTGTCAAACCACTGGTCAATTTGCTGGGAAACAAAAACTATCAGCTTGAATATTTCACTGAAATAATTGGCCAGTTACATCATATGTCATGCATTATAACAAACTGGCCAGAAGCACTGGCCTAAACAAATATTTTCAGTGTTTCTTTTCAGACTTATATTCTCATGAGGCTGAATTTTAAAAGAACATACCAGTGGAGAAAGAGCCTTTCTGACACTGCAATTCTCCTGGATTTACTGATTTATACTAAGTCAGGACACAATCTCTACAGTTTTATCATGTGTACATGTCTCCTGAGAATAATTTCATAAAATATATTTACTCTTCACTTTACACAAAGATGAACCTTGCTAAACTTCCCAGGCAATTCTTTTTTGTAAATTGAACCATATTGTAAATGTTCCAAAGAAGAGGCATTTAACGGGACTCTTTATCAAGGATCATTATACCACTATCTCTAATTTTGTGTTTGCTTGAAATTTTCCATAATAAGATAAAAAGGAAAAGAGAGAGAGAGAGGAAGGGAAGAAGGGAGTTAGAGAGGGAGGGAGGAGGGCTGGTCAATCTCTGGGGAGTCTCTGCTGAAGCAAAAAATTTCTGTGCAAGATAATGCAAATAACACCCTCTCTGCCCAAAGAAACAAACAAAAAAATCTGCATTTATTTATTTCTGTGTGTAGGTATATGTCTTCAAGTTGTATATATCAACATATATGACATACATATGATTGATATATATAGCATATATCATGTATGTTTTATAAATCAAATTTCTCTAGCCTAAAACCTAAAGTAATAATTATATATATATACATTTTCTTTTCCGGCTATTCTGGGTCTTCGTCACTGCCTTCAGGGCTTTCTCTTGCTGCAGCACGCATGGAACTACTCTCTAGTTGTGCTGTACCAGCTTCTCATTTCTGTGGCTTCCCCTGGTGCAGAGCACAGGCTCTAGAGCACAGGCTCGGCAGTTGCAGGCTATGGGCTCAGCAGTTGGGTGCACAGGCTCAGCTGCTCCATGGCATGTGGGCTCTTCCCCGACCAGAGACTGAACCTGTGTCTCTTGCATTGGCAAGCAAATTCTTAACCAGTGGACCACCAGAGGAGTCCTAAAATCATTATTCAAGTATTAATTTTGACCAGTCTCCTTTTCTCTCTCCCTCTATTTAGGTCTCACTGCTGGGCAAGTGAGAGACGCACAACCATTCTGGCTTACAAGAGTTCTATCTGCTTTATATATGTGTATAGGGTTAGACGGTAAAGAATCTGCCTGCAATGCAGGAGACCCAGGTTCGATCCCTGGGTCAGGAAGAGCCCCTGGAAAAGAGAATGACTACCCGCTCCAGTATTCTTGCCTGGGGAATTCCATGGACAGAGGAGCCTGACGGGCTACAGTCCACAGGATCACAAAGAGTCAGATTAGACTGAGTGACAAGACATGGAACAACAGACTGGTTCCAAATAGGAAAAGGAGTACGTCAAGGCTGTATATTGTCACCCTGCTTATTTAACTTATATGCAGAGTACATCATGAGAAACGCTGGACTGGAAGAAACACAAGCTGGAATCAAGATTGCTGGGAGAAATATCAATAATCTCAGATATGCAGATGACACCACCCTTATGGCAGAAAGTGAGGAGGAGCTAAAAAGCCTCTTGTTGAAAGTAAGAGAGGAGAGTGAAAAAGTTGGCTTAAAGCTCAACATTCAGAAAACGAAAATCATGGCATCTGGCCCCCATCACTTCATGGGAAATAGATGGGGAAACAGTAGAAACAGTGTCAGACTTTTTTTTTTGGGCTCCAAAATCACTGCAGATGGTGACTGCAGCCATGAAATTAAAAGACGCTTACTCCTTGGAAGAAAAGTTATGACCAAGCTAGAGAGTATATTCAAAAGCAGAGACATTACTTTGCCGACTAAGGTCCATCTAGTCAAGGCTATGGCTTTTCCAATAGTTATGTATGGATGTGAGAGTTGGACTGTGAAGAAGGCTGAGCACAGAAGAATTGATGCTTTGAATTGTGGTGTTGGAGAAGACTCTTGGGAGTCCCTTGGACTGCAAGGAGATCCAACCAGTCCATTCTGAGGGAGATCAACCCTGGGATTTCTTTGGAAGGAATGATGCTAAAACTGAAGCTCCAGTACTTTGGCCACCTTATGCGAAGAGTTGACTCATTGGAAAAGACCCTGATGCTGGCAGGGATTGGGGGCAGGAGGAGAAGGGGACGACCGAGGATGAAATGGCTGGATGGCATCATGGACTCAATGGACGTGAGTCTGGGTGAACTCCGGGAGTTGGTGATGGACAGGGAGGCCTGGCGTACTGCGATTCATGGGGTCGCAAAGAGTCGGACACGACTGCGTGACTGAACTGAACTAAGACTTTCACCTTTTTTTCATATACTGTAAGACGGTCACTCTTTAGGTGGACAGAGTGACATTCCATGTAGCCTGCAATCACTTCTCCCACCTGCCCTTTCATCTGCCTCGGTTGTTCCTCTCTAAATTCCTAGTCCCACTCCAGTCCATGACACAGAGTTCATTAAGCCTTCCTCAATGCCCCATTCACTGACATGAACTCTGAAATGCACTGGCTTGCAGATCAAAGTGCTTACGAGGCACTCACCCACATGGATTCTAAGGGATTTGACAAACAACAGGGAGAAGCCATTAGAAGCTCAAAGATGGTTTGGTGAATACAACCCCAGAAGAAGGAGCATGCACAGTGTCAGAAACTAGGGCAAGACGGAGCCTTGGGAAGCCACAGATAACAATCTTAAGGGCCCAGGTAACATCTCACACCAGCAGTTTTGTTTTTATTTCTTTCTTTCTCTCTGCCACACATAGCCTGGCAGAGACTTAAAAGCCCAGTCATCAAACTTCAACTGCAGATGACATGATTCCCCAAGTCCTCATCTTGGTTCCTGTGACAGGAATTCTTTCCATCAAGAGCATGAACCAAAGGTGATGCTAAATCTTTGGCCCCTAAACATATTTTACTCAGAATACACTTCAAAGAGAATCCAGGGCTCTTTTGCGCTTGTACACCATTCAAAGGAGACACTGCTGATTTTCCAAATAGCATGTGAACTTGGCCACAGTCTCTTAGTCTTTTTCTTCACATTTCTCCTTTCCACCAAATATTATCATGACTGGTATCATCACATCCTTCCTCCCATTCTTCAATATCAAAATAAGGAAACTTAAAAAAATAAATAAATAAATCAGACAACAGGGACTTCCCTGGTTGGTCCAGTGGCTAAGACTCCATGCTCCCAATGCAGGGGCCTGGGTTCAATCCCTGGTCAGGGAACTAGATCCTGCATGCTGCAATTAAAGATCCCACATGCCGCAACAATTGAAGATCCCACGTCTGCAACTAAGACCTGGTACAACCACATAAATTTTTTTCTAATTAGTCAACAAATGCTCATAAAATAATTTCCAGCAAAATCTTTCTAGCAGGAAAAGATATAACTATAAAGGTTGAAGTTACAAGCTATGGATGATCATTTTTATATACAAATACATAACAGTTTATTCCATGAAGGGTAGATATCCACCACTGGCTTGGTTGAAGGCCAAAGTTTAAGCTGATAAAAAATTATATGAGGGGTTGACTAATATCTGAGTTAAGAAAAATTATAGAAAATACCAACTGAGATAGTTTTCTTTAAAATGAAAACAGAGTGGAAATTCTCAGTTCTTTCTTTCTAAACTCTTTATTTACTACTCTCTTAAGAGGATGCTTTTGAATTAATGCCTCCTATCAGCCTGTGGCAAATTGTTTTGTCTAAAAATTACGATAATAATGCTTATCTCTCACACACTTCTTATAGTAGGACTTCAATACTCCTCTCACTGAGATGTGGGGGTCTGTGGTTTCTCCTCTTTAATCTGGGAGGACTTGTGACTATGGAATAAATAATGTATTACAACTTCCAAGGTAGGTCAAAAGACATATGGCTCTCTTAACATGCTTATTTTTTTAAAGATTTTTTTTTTAATGTGGACCACTTTTAAAGTCTTTATTAAATTTGTTACAATAATGCCTCTGATTATGTTTTGGTTTTTTGGCCAAAAAGGATCTTAGCTCCTTGACCAGGGATTAAACCACCACCTCCTGCAACAGAAGGCAAAGTTTTAACCACTGGACCACCAGGTAAGTCCCAATAATCTAACTCTTGAAACTGAGTCCCCATGCTGGGGGGAAGCCCAGGCCACATGCAGAGGTCACATGTGGGTGTTCCAAGACACAGACATGTCATGAGGGAGCCTTTGAGATGACTACAGCCCCAGCTGAGTCCACAGGGAAGGCCCTGAGCAAGAACCACCTACCTGAGCCCAGCCAACCTCCAGCAATATGTGAGATAATAATAAAATAATCCTTGTCTTTTAAGTCACTAAGTTTTCAGGTAGTTTATCATGTAGCAGTAGATAACTGTAACATATCATTATAAAACATTAGCCATAACACAACTGAATAGTATGCACACAATGACACTATTTGGAGACGTGATGGCAGCCCACTCCAGTACTCTTGCCTGGGAAATCCCATGGATGGAGGAGCCTGGTAGGCTGCAGTCCATGGGGTCGCTAAGAGTCAGACACAACTGAGCGACTTCACTTTCACCTTTCGCTTTCCTGCATTGGAGAAGGAAATGGCAACCCACTCCAGTGTTCTTGCCTGGAGAATCCCAGGGACGGCGGAGCCTGGTGGGCTGCCGTCTATGGGGTTGCACAGAGTCAGACACGACTAAAGCGACTTAGCAGAGCAATGACAGTATTAGAAGAAAATTTAGTTTTATCAAGACCAGCTGTCCGTTCAATAATGAGACTTTTCAAATAAGCCCTTGGTCCTTGATAGTACAAACCACATATGCATCTTCTGTTTTGATCTTGAAGAGTTATAACAAGTATAATGATTAAGAGTTTAGACTCCAAAGACAAACAGACCTGGACTGAAGTCCCAACTTTGCTACTTTTTAGCTGTGTGAATGTGTTCAAGTCACTCCATTTCTCTGTTTTCTCATGTGTAAAATGGGTTAAAAATAGTGCTTATGTAGTCATTATAAGTGTCAATGAGATGGCATGTGCTAAGCATGGTACCTAGCACAGAATAAGTGTCCAATAAATGTGAGGTCCCATTATTGTGATGGTTGATGGAGATGTTATTATCATCAAGATACTTTTCAAAAGCAGCCTGTAAATACACTTTACATCATATACCTGCCTTAATCCTGAGAAGTAGGACTTCTTATTTCCGTAATTAAAGAAATCAGTTCAGAAAGGTCACTTGACTTGCCCAAGATCACACAGCCCGGGGACTGTCTCCTAGTTCACTTCTCCCTTTCACCACAGCAGTCCCTCTGCCAGGCTATTGTCTTTCCAGGCTATGATTAAGCACTTTCAATACTGGAGAACTCACTACCCACTGAGGCAACCCTAATAATCCACCTTCCAATAGCTGTAGCATGTTTATCCTATTGAGCTGGAATCTATCTGCATGCAATATCCGTCCATTGGTCTAACTCTGCCCTGAAAGGCTACCAGGATCAAATCTGCTCTCTCTTTCACGTAATAGCCCTTGAATTTCCAAAGATTCAATATTGTAACTCCCACCCAATTCTCTTTCTCCAGTCCAACATCCCCAGGTTCTTTAGCCATTCCTCCTCTAGCACATGATGACAAATCCCCTTCCCACCAGGGCCTCCTTCTCTGCCTCAGGCCTGACAAGAGGCATATACTATTGATGATGGAGAAGCTTTCATCCTGCCCCTCGAGGCTTGTAATACATTTATGCTTTCTCAGGATGACACATACTCTAGGAGTACTAAGAATTGCTGTCAATCTCTCTGGCATCGTGAAGGATTCTGGCATTTCACCATATAATCTTTTTTTTTTTTTCCTCCCAAGGGGCTGCCTGCTTGAGAAAACTGTCATATTTTTCAGCCAAGAGGAGCCAAAGTGTTCTGAGGCAGATAAGCACACCTCTGCCATGGGGTTTCTTCAAAAATTTTTTTTGATGCATCAGTTTGTGGTAAAAGATCTACAATAACCTGCCGTCATAGATACTGACCTCATCTCGGCTCCCAAGGCCTCAAAGCCTTAGAGAGAAGGAAAGCATCTTTGTCAGGACAGGCTAGGTTATGCTACAGTAACAAAGAGCCCTAAAATCTCTATGGCTTAAGCAATAAAAATCTATTTTTACTCAAGCAAAGTTCACTGTAGATCTGGCAGCACCCCAAAGCAGTTTCCTTTTAAGCAGTGACTCATGGATCCAGAATGTCTGCATTTTACAGCTGCACATCTGGAAGACATGGCTTTCAGGATACTGTGAGAAGGGAACAGCCAGCTCTTAACTGCTTCAACCTAAAACCTGCAAGGGAAGAGCCCACTCATTGGAAAAGACTCTGATGCTGGGAAAAGGAGAAGGCAAAAGGAGAAGGGGATGGCAGAGGACAGGATGGTTAGATAGCCTCACCAACTCAAGGGACATGAATTTGAGCAAACTCTGGGAGATAGTGGAGGTCAGAGGACCCTGGGGTGCTGCAGTGCATGAGGTCTCAAAGAGTTAAGACACAGCTCAGCTACTGATCAGCCAGAACCAGCATAGATCACTTTTGCTTATAGCCCATGGGCCAGAACTAGTCTCATGGCTCAACCCAACTGCAAGGGAACTGGGAAATGTGGGTGGGCACATGGATGTTCAAGGAGAAGTTAAGTATTCTGCCACACAGTCTTAGTGGTCCTGTGACCCTGAAACATCTCCCCCCACATCAGCGTGAATCATCGTAACACCAAGCTTTCCCACATCCTTCTCTGATGACTCACAGGCTCCTCGGCAGCCATGGTGTTTGATGGCTGCTGTCACCAATGTCACCCTCTGAGCCACTGCATGCTGATTTTAATTGGCAGCTACAGACAACTCCCTCTCATCTCTCTCTGCTGCCACTGAATTCCTTGAGGCCCTCATCAATTCTTCTCTGAACCCATCATCATAGGGCTGTTAACTGCTTTCCATTCCTCCTCTGCCAAACCACCCTCTATTATCTTTTTAAAATTCTAATCTGAGTATACCTTTATTCTGCTTCAAATCTTATCATAGCCACTGTGCCAACAGGATTATCTAATTTCCCAAGAACTGAATGAAGACAAACTTGCATAGGCTGGTCCCAAGGACTCTTTCAGCCTCAGCACCCACTGTCTCACTCCTGTGTTACCTGTGTTCAAGTCACCCCAAACTCACGCCCACTCTCCTAGGTGCCACAGCATGGTCCAAATGCCCCTTTCAATCTGAAGCAGCTGAAGAAGTTCTGTGTGTTACTAACTCAATTGTGTCCAACTCTTTGCAATTCCATGGACTGGAGACTGTCATGGAATTCTCCAGGCTAGAATACTGGAGTGAGTGGCCTTTCCCTTCTCCAGAGGATCTTCTTGACCCAGGGATGGAACTCAGGTCTCCTGCATTGGAGGCACGATTTTTACTGTCTGAGTCAGCAGAGCTAAAGCGCTATGGACCCTACAATACCCACCTCAAGTAGCCCACCCTCTATGCAACATCTCCAGTTCTTCCCAGCAGAGCTAGCTACTCCCCACCCTGAGTTTCAGATATCCTGTTCATGTGCCTCAATTATACTTCTCCATTGGTATGTTCCTCTCTTCTACCTGGTGGATTTCTTATTGGCAGTAGCCATGCCTTGTTCATCCCTGTATATCCAGGGGATAGACTGTTTCCTGGCCCAGGGTATGCGTCAGCCAATGCTGAATAAGCTCATGCTACAAACTGCCCCATTCTATTTAATACTGCTGAGAAAGAAGTTATTCCTTCATATACTGCTACATTTTTATTCCAAAATAGGAAATGGAGAAAATAACAATTTTCTAGCTGACTGCCTGGGTTAGAGGTTTGAAAGGAGAGCATTAAACTCCCAGGAATTCCAGCCTCCTCAAGATCAGAAGCTCCAGGAGTACCACTTTGACTTTCTGGATTGTTCTAAAGTGGCCTCTGTACTTCATGTGGGAAATCCTACAAGGATGGGCTGAAAATGAATAGCTGTTTGATTAGTCCCATATTGAGCTATTTCAATGCATTCCCCCATGCCCTGAAATGAAAGGAAAGCATGTATGAAAGCCCATGTTATTCCGGGAGGGCTAGGAAAGACTTAAAAACTCTCCAGAAAGCCTTCAGCACTGTAACTAAATGTTAATGTTTAAAGATATACCAATATTTCAGGAAGCCATTGGTAGTGCCACACTAAAACTCATTCTAGTTTTGAAGAGAAATATTTGACTTGGAGGGATGGACCCCATGCTGGCTCCAAGATAAACTTTCCTAGTTCTCTCAGGCCAATTTTAATGCTAAGAGCAGCTCCATCGGAGTAAAAGTTCATTTTTGAGAGCCAAGCTGTGAATTATGCTACAGGCTGAGCTGAGCAGTTGGTCTTTTGCTGATGATGGCAGAAGCCTGAATATGATACAGAAGTAGAGGGGGGAGCCAGGGACATCCGAGGGGGATTATCCAGAAGGTCAGACTAATTAAATCGAGAGAAGTCACCAGAGAGCCAGAGCTCCCACACACGCCATCTTCAAATGCTCCGACACATGCAGGGTTTGATAAGAAAGAGAGAGTTGAATTGCCACTTTCATCTGCCTGGAAGGACAACAGTCAAACAAATAAAACTGTTTAGTGTTGGTTTAAGCCCAGGTGGGGAGGGAAGAATTGAAAGTGCTGCCAATTCCTAATTATGCAGTTGAATCACAAACAGTAAGTGGAAGGAGACAAAGTACAATTGTCTCTCTGGTTAGCCATTTAACGCGTGTTTGTTGAGCACCTACTATGTGCCAGGTAGAGCACTGGGTGAGAGGGACAAAACAAATATGAACTGTTCCTTATCCCCTCAAGGAACTCACACATAGACAAACATCTATGTAACATTATTACGTAGTATGATCAATGTTCCAACAGAGTCGTCTAAAGACTGCACGGTGCACTCTAGGGCAGTCCCCAATCCCTGGGCCATGGACTGGTACGGTCTGTGGCCCATTAGGAACCAGGCTTCACAGCAGAAGGTGAGTGGTAGGTGAGCCAGTGAAGCTTCCTCAGTATTTACATTACTGCCTGAGCTGATCAGATCAGCAGCGGCATTAGATTCTTTTAGGAGCGCAAAACAACTGTGAACAACGCAAGGGAGGGATCTAGCTTGCACACTCCTTATGAGAATCTAATGCCTAATGATCTAAGGTAGAGCTGAAGCAGTGATGCTAGCTCTGGGGAGTAGCTGCAAATATAGATTATCATTAGCACAATAAATGTTAACGCGCTTGAATCATCCTGAAACCATCTCCCACCCTCCCCATCAGGTCCATGGAAAAATTATCATCCACGAAACTGGCCCCAGGTGCCAAAAAGACTGGGGACTGCGGCTCTAGGGGGAGTCGGCCCAACTGGTGTCAGGGCTGGTACCTTAAATGGGGCAACACATCAGCAAGTCCTTAAAAGGAAGAATTCTCCAGGTGGTGAGTGGAAGAGAGGCAAGCAAGGCAGAGAACACAGCAGGTGCAAAGGTCAGGAGGCTTGAAACTGGACATTTTCAGTGGCTTGGAAGTGCAGAGCAGGTGCATGGAGTGCAGGCATGGAGCACAGACTCCATGCCAAGGAAGGCTGGAGGCAAGGTTGATACGGCAGCTGGGCCTCAGACACTGAAGGACCTCGAATGCCATGCAAAGGCATTTAGAATTCATCCTGTAGGCAACAGGCAGCCATTGAAGGTAACATGATCCAAAATGTATAAGAGATTCCTTGGCCACAGAGGGAAGCTGGGAAAGACATCTGGCGGGAGACCTCTTCCCGAAGGTGTTAACAACAAACGCCCCAGTGACGTGTGCCTCCTCCTTCCTGCTCATCTTCACAGGGAGGATGCTGCTGAGAAACAGTTCCTAAGAACCTACTGGGTGTGGTTAGGACTGTGCCTTCACTGAAGGGGATCTGGGTTGACTCTGATCAGTTCAGTTCAGTTCAGTCGCTCAGTCATGTCCGACTCCTTGCGACCCCATGAATCGCAGCACGCCAGGCCTCCCTGTCCATCACCAACTCCCAGAGTTCACTCAGACTCACGTCCATTGAGTAGGTGATGCCATCCAGCCATCTCATCCTCGGTCATCCCCTTCTCCTCCTGCCTCCAATCCCTCCAGCATCAGGGTCTTTTCCAATGAGTCAACTCTTCGCATGAAGTGGCCAAAGTACTGGAGCTTCAGCTTTAGCATCATTCCCCCCAAAGAAATCCCAGGGTTGATCTCCTTCAGAATGCACTGGTTGGATCTCCTTGCAATAGGGAACTAATATCTTGCAAGCTGTGCAGTCCAGCCAAAAAAAAGAGATAAAGATTAATTAATTTAATTAACCCATAGAAACAGGATAGAATGGTGGTTGCCAGGGGCTGAGAGGTGGGTAAAATGGGGAGACGTTTGTCACAGGGTATAAACTTGATAACAGATACAAGTTTGGGGTGCTAAGGCACTGCATGCATGCCTGTGGTTACAACACTGTAGTACATACTTGAAAGTTGCTAAGGGAGTAAATCTTAAATGTTCTCAACACAAAAAAGAAGTGATAGTTATATGAGATGACAGAGTTGTTAACCAACCCTGTTGTGATAAATGTTTTATATCACATAAATGTATCAAGCCATCACACTGTACACCTTAAATTCACACGATATTAAATGTCAATTATATCTCAATCAATCTTCAGTGGGGAGTGCAAGAAGCTTCAAAATAGAAAGACAATTCATTGACTCTCTGTGTGCAGATGAATGTGCTAAATTCATAAAACATGACCTCAAAGCTCAAAAGATTCCTAAAGCTTTTGGTCTGTGTTGTGCTAGAACCTAAGTTTAAAATTCAGATGGATGTTTCATCTCTTTCCAGTCATAGTGAGAAGGGACAGGGAATGGTATTCCAGAGCGAACATACTGACCCTTCCTAAGTTCATAGCTGTTGGTAAAGTTACAGAACCCTAAGATGTCAGTTATTAAAGCGCTCTTTTGGATTATCGAGTCCAGGGCTCACAGATTGGTTTCACTGCATGTATAGGCATCATCTGAGAAGACTGACTGCCTGGGGTGCTGGGGAGAAATGAAGCTATAACTGAGCCCAAAGGAGGAAAAAAAAGGCTGTGATCAAACTTCTTACATCTGCTGTGGACTCTGGAAGAGAAAGGCGCATGCCTCGGAGACCCAAGCATATTCCCTTGTTATTATCAGAGAAACGAAGGCAGCAAAGTACTGGTCTTCTCCTTTGGACAGAAAGAAGATAAAACGAGCAATCCTAAAGAAAATCAATCCTGAATACTCATTGGAAGGACTGATGCTGAAGCTCCAATACTTTAGCCTCCTGATGTAAAGAGCGGACTCACTGGAAAAAAAAACTGTGATGCTGGGAAAGATTGAAGGCAGCAGGAGAAGGGGATGACAGAAGATGAGACAGTTCAGTGGCATCATTGATTCAATGGACATGAGACTGAGCAACCTCTGGGAGATAGTGATAAACAGGGAAGCCTGGCGTGTTGCAGTCCATAGGTTCGCAAAGTCAGATACGACTGAGTGACTGAACAAGGCAGCAAAGTAATTCGTCTAGTATATCCAGCTCACCAAGGTCCAACCCTGCCCTCCTGCCTTCAGTCTTGTATCCTGTTCTTCCCACCGTCTCCAACACATCAACCTCATTCTCTTCCTAGTTCTTGTTTTCTCATCAATTCACAAACTGAACCCCGTGTGACACCTGCTAGCAATTCCCCCTTCCTGGTCCTCCCCTTCCAGGACTTTCGTTCTCCTTCTATAACAAGCTGGAAATTCAGAGTCCACAGTGTTCTACCTGCTCCATGGGGCCCCATAGGGAGTTCTGATTCCGGAACTTTCTGTCTGCCCTACTTGAGCCATTCTTGGCTGGCAGGTTTTTGAGGTGACATAGCTCATCTCCTTAACTCGAGCCCCTGTGCCTTTACCTAGATTGTCACTTACCACACTTCACTAGTGTTTTGAGTGGTCGCTGCTCCTGTGTTTCTAACCCATATGGTCCTTTAGAGAAGGGGCTGGGGCTTTGTGTTCCATATGGTGCATAATACAGAGCACAAGATAAATATATGCAAAGTGAGAAAATGCGAGGCTCCAAGTCTCATGTTACTCTTTGGCACTTCAGAACTTCAGGACCAAAGTACGTGTTTTTAAATCTGACCAGGGACTTCTCCTGGCCCTCACCCCTGCCTGGGGTCCTCTGCATGTACCTTCTGCCTGGACCCCTCTGAACCCCACCCCTGGTATCCCCTGCTTCTCCCTCCATGATATCTCATCCCCTACCCCCGGGGAGAGGTGACTCCTTCAGTCTCACTGTGTCAGTCCCTCCTCTGTCTTCCCACGGAGCCTTCTTTGTGCTTCTGTTATACAACCTGCCCTGTTATACTGTGATTTCTTATCTCTCTCTTTCCCACTCAACCAAGAACTCCTGGGAGCCACAGCCACATCTCATTCATGGAATAGATGCTCAGTATGTGTTTGGTTAAGTCAGTCTTCCAGCAATTTAGAAAAGCCCCACAGCTGCCCACCTTCCCTCCTACACCCAATTCCAGACTTTCACACATCTAGAGCCTCCCCAGAGCTTGCTTTGTGTGGCGCTAAGCACATAGTAGGTATTCAATAAAAACTCTAAGGCTGATATGAATGTATCTCCTCCCTCCAAAATGAGGACATAACAGCACTTCTTAGCTAAAATCAAGAGACCCAGCTGGGGCCAAGTAAACCAGGAATGAGCTGCCAAAAACAGCTAAGCACACTCGTTCGTGCAGCTGGCAGGCCAAGAACTGCTCACTCCAGCTCTGCCTCATAGAGCAGGAGCAGCTTTGCCAGGACCTCCTCCCCCACCCCAGGAGCCATTCCTCTTGCCCTCCGTGGAGATCCCAAATAAGGCAGCCCAAAGCCAAGCCAGAGGAAGATAAAGGAGGAGCTCAAAAAAGGGGCTCATTCCAGCTGCATGGTGCTGTGTGTTTTTAAAGGAGAAAGAAAACAGAATTAGAAGAATCCCTTTTCTCTTTCAGAGACAACCACAAGCAAAATCACCCAGGCTTCCCCACCTCCAGCAGATTTTTTTCTCCCCCGTAACAGGACTTAGAACATAGGGAAGAATGGGTCTTGTCTCATAGGCTTAGAGCAACTACATCTGATAAACAGGAGTGTCATCAGGGCTTCCTGGGCAGGCTGGGGAGAAGGAAGGAAGGAGGGAGCAAGGGAAGGAAAGAAAGAAGAAAGGGAGGGAGGGAAGGAAGGAAGGAAAGAGGGAGGGCAGAAGGAAGGAAGGAGAGGGAGGGAGAGAGGAAGCCAGGGAGGACACATGCAATCGGCAGCTACCACAGGCCAGGCACTGTGCCAAGGGCTTTGCACGTGTCCTCTCCCTGAACCATGAAGACAGCCCTCTGAGCTTGCTTTAAAGCACAGAGAACTGACGCTTGGGCAAGCACTGTGAGGTGCCCAAGAGTAAAGGGCCAGCAAGTGATGGGGCTGAAATATAAGCCAACGTGTCTGACTGTGATTCTAACATGCTCTCTGCAGCACTGACCCATCTCTCCCTTCCTTTGGGCTTTTCCCAAATCTCCAACAGGTTCAAGCTTTGCTTGACATCCAGTCACTCTCCCCACTTTCTGCTTGATGGAGCAGGTCTACACCCGCTGTGGCTTCTCAACATCAGGGGAACTAACTCAACACTCGCATGCGTGCACGTGTTTTTCACAAGGTCAGAGCTAAAGATCCATGGTGGGTGGGGATTAAGGGCAGAACCGTCTCCACACGCCCAAGGTAAGTGGAACACTGAAGCCACCCCTTATTTGAGCGTCTATGTGAAGTTTCACCCTGTGCTGACGGGCTTCCTTCAGGGCCCTACCTAGTGCTCTCCGCCCCAACCCCCGTCCTCCCCTCTATCACAACACACTCGCAGTTTCTCCTTTCCCCTTTGACATCTGGAATTACTGTCACCCACATGCCTCCTTGTCCAGTGTCTATCTGCCCACCAGAAGGTGAAGTTCAGCCACTGCAGAGGCAGAGCCGGCTGTCCAGGAGTTCTGAGTCAGACCAGTACCTCACCTTGGTTCCATCCACAGGCCAAACCTGTCTACCTGGTGTGTCTTCCCACCGCTCAGTTCACTTGGCCTGAAAGAGATGCATGTCGTGTATTACCTAGCATGAAGCTGGTCTCCAGCTGGGTATATAGTCTCAACTCTGCCAGCTTCTATCTTGAGAGATTTCTCCAGAAGCAGCTGCTTAGATCTCTCCTAGATCCTCGAAGAGGCACTGCAAAATAAGACAAGAGGTCCGCACCGAGGACGCCTGTCCTCCAGCTGCCCATACCTTCCTTCGGGTTGATGGGAATACACTGCCTCATTTTCCCATGAACTGGTTCTTTGCCAGGCATAAGTATTTGGTTATAAAGTGAGAGCAGTTACTGCAATGCCTGTTAAAAGCAGGGCCTTGAACTTTTGATTCTGACCTTCAAACCTTTCTTTCTTATTGGAGAAACGAGAGAAATTGAGCCATCTCTGCATTTGTTTTTTGTGGACAAGCCATCAGCCCTGGTAACTCAGAGCTCATTCATACAAGTAATGGCTGGGCCAACATTGTTTTAAAAACTCTTGCAATGGTGATTTCTGGACCAATCATTCAGACGCCCACCTATACCAAGGGGCAATGTCACACAGCAATAAGTTTCCACCCATCCCCTGTCCTTCAGGCAACTTGCAATTTGTGAGCTTAGCTATCAACCTGGAGCTCCAAAATCTGTGTGTGGAAGGGGTTAAACAGTTCCAGCCAATGCAGAAATCAGATCAGGCTGATGGCCACTTGCTCCTGTCCCATATCTCCAGGATGCTCTTTAGGATGAATGTCTTAAAATACCACTCAGAAAAATCTCACCCAGTCTGACCTTGTGCAAAGACCAAAACCTGGTCTGGGGAGAAAGTATATCCATGACAAGGTCACTCCAGCCCCAGACCATATGCCTACCTTCTGCTGCTCCATTTCCACACTTGTTTCTCTCTGAGTAGGGAAGCTGGGAGGTACAATCTCTGTACAAGATAATCTCTGACATCGTCACATTTGAGAAGCTGAAGAAGCTGTGAAGTCACCATCACCCATTCCAAAATCCTAAACCTAAGAGAAGCCAATGACAAAATTCTTGTGACATCGCAAAACAGACCAATGGTGGTGAAAATTCATGACTCATTCAGGTGCCATGGGTCCTACCTCAGTGATAAGGGTACTTGAATCGGCTTCAGCTCAAGGCTTCCTCCCACAGTGGAAGCACCTCCTCTTCCCAGAGGCTCCATGACCCCATCACATTCATAAATCAGAGCCTGAGCTTATGAATGAATCACACACAGAGCTGAGAAGTCTCACAGAGAGGACTCCTGACCCTCTGCCCTCACTCCATCCCCCCTACAATCTAATTCATCAAATCTGGTTACTGGTTTCAAGTCTAACTTTAAGTTAATTTTGGATATACTACTCACTCCAAAGTAGAAAAGAGCTGGAGTGCTTCCTAGTTAGAGGAAATAATCATGGAAGTGTTTCTTAGAGTTAATCAAAGGTACCCTTCTTTCCTATATTAAAATAAGCAAAATTAAATTATACCAAGATTGGTCTTTATTCTTTTCATTCCCTCATAGGTTTGAGTTGTCACCTGAATGGTGCTCTATTTCTAAATAGCATTTCTCTCCCCAGCACACGAGCTATTTTATTTGTCTGGCTTACACAGCTGCCAGCCTCAGCAGTGTCATACACCTGGCATTTCCACTCCCCCATGTTTTTGCCTTTCCAGCCAAGAACTCTGGCCTTCTGTACCTGCTCCCCACTAAAGAACACTTTCTTCAATGTAACTTGACAACCCAATTCGATTCAATCCCCAAGCATTACATTTCCATTCCATTTGTACCTCTCACTTCGCAATTAAGAAGGAAATATGGTCCATGTACCCCCTACATCTTACAGCAGGAAGAAAAATGTATGTAGCTGGATTAAATGAAAACTCCCAGCAAGCGAAGATTCAAAAGTCAGATCAGAAGGAAAGAGCTGCCCTTCTCTGAGTGTTTTCTGCCCCCAGCCAAGTATTCCTTCTCCCTTGCCCCTCACACTGGGGGATTTCATACTTTGTTATTAAGGGGAAATTCAAGGGCCACAAGTTAAGTAGTTGAATTGCAACCCTGAGCCCTAACTCCAAGACACTACCTGTCTAAACACGTTACTGCCATTTACACATTTACCCAGAGGTTGATCTCCATCAATAGTCTTTTGTTTGGAGTTTTGCAAACTCTGCTGTCAAAGGCAGTTACCGTTGGCAGATGTGAATGATAGCAGAGTTGGCTAGTGTTTCTCTGACCTAACCAATCTGTGGATTCCTCCTGATTATGAAAAGTGCCTGAATGACACCTCCACTGGCCAGAAATCTGTGGGGCCTCTTCTTCCAACCCTCTCCTTTCCCCACCCCCTTGTATGGGTCGCGTTTCAAGTGTTTTTGGTTACTGTGGCACGTTGCCTGCAAATGTTAAATATTCAGCAATCTTTGGGCTCCTTAGTGCTTTTGTGCAAATAGGTCTGCGGCATTGGAAAAAGAACAAGCTGATCTCAACGAAAGGGAGCAACATAACAAGCCAGCGGAGTCAACAGTTCAGATGAAGTTACAAAGGAAGAAGGCTGCCTAGTCAATAAGACTTACTATCTTTTGGGGAGGCAGGATGCCTGTGGGGAGGGGTGAGGGGAATGACTTCTTGCCGGGAAATGAATCCTGCAGAGCCTTGGACAAATGTGAGAATCCCTAGATCTTGCTATCCTCAAGAATAGAGATTGTACCAGTTTGATAGGGTTGTTTGTGAAGATTTAATGAGAGGAGGCATGTGCTTGGCTCAGTAACTGTAAACTCAGATTAGTAACTAAAACACACAGCTGAGGGGAGACCTGAAGATTATCCAGAGTAAATCTCCATCTGCAGGTACTTCAAATCTGGATGTTCAAAAAGGAATGCATGTGCCTATGTTTTCTACACACACACACACACACACAGTTAGCCTGTATTCTTTTTTTATTCCTTGGAATAAACAAAGGTTACCATAATAATCAAACCAGTCAATCCTAAAAGAAATCAATCCTGCATATTCATTAGAAGAAGGGATGCTGAAGCTAAAGCTCCAATACTTTGGCCAATGGATGCGAAGAGCTGACTCACTGGAAAAGACCCTGATGTTGGGAAAGATTGAGGGCAGGAGGAGAAGGGGGAAGATGGAAGATGAGATGGTTGGATGACATCACCGACCTATGGACATGAGTTTGAGCAAACTCTGGGAGATGGTGAAGGACAGGGAGGCTTGGCGTGCAGTCCATGGGGTCGGAAAAAATTGAGTGACTGAACAACAACCACCATGATAATGGTAATACGGCTGCCACAAATGGAGCCCTTACTACATGTCAGGCACTGTTCTAAGCATTTTATCTACACTCTTTTTGGGTTCACAACAGCCTTTGAGGGGATGACAGGGTCCCAGTTCAGATTTGAGAAGAGAAGTAACTGACCTCTGAGTACATAGCAATTATTTGCAGACCCCAGAGTTCACTATCTGGGCTGCCTCACGCCCACGTCCAGGTTCTTATCACTACACTGTACGACCTTTCTTCTTAGAGAGAAAACCTGCTAAGCATAAGTAGGAGTGGGAGACCTGGGTTCGATCCCTGGGTTGGGAAGATCCCCTGGAGAAAGGAAAGGCTCACCACTCCAGTATTCTGGCCTAGAGAATTCTATGGACTGTATAGTCCAAGGGGTCACAAAGAGTCGGACATGGCTGAGCAACTTTCACTTTCACTTCACTTTTGGGGCTTCCCTGGTAGCTCAGTTGGCGAAGAATCCGCCTGCAATACAGGAGACCCCGGTTCGATTCCTGGGTTGGGAAGATCCACTGGAAACAGGCTAGGCTACTCACTCCAGTATTCTTGGGCTTCCCTCATGGCTCAGCTGGCAAAGAATCTGCCTGCAATGTGGGAGACCTGGGTTCAATCCTTGGGTTGGGAAGATCCCCTGGAGAAGGGAAAGGCTACCCATTTCAGTATTCTAGCCTAGAGAATTCCATGGATTGTATAGTCCACGGGGTTGCAAAGAGTCAGATACAACTGAGCAACTTTCACTCACTCACTCATAAGTAGGAGAGGTCTTTCCAGTGGGGCCTCCTATTTCCCAGATGCTGGGTCTTACAAGAAAACTGTTAAGCAAGCTTCGGTTCAGAGAGAGGGGGATTTCTCCTTGCTCGAGCTGCCAGTCTGTGCTTTCAACCAAAGTGTTCCAATGAACTACCCAAATCCCTGTCCTGCTCCGTGATTCCCCTCCCCTGTGTGGCAGCCCCAACAAACAGCTCAGGCCTGCTCAGTCCAGGGGCATGACCTCTCTCCAGTTTGCAGAGACAGCAAACATACCCAGGGAACACGGGACACTCTCAAAGCACAGCCACACGCCAGGCCTAATTAGCTTATTTTTACCTACGCTGCTCCTCCCAGCAGGGTCCAATCCCTGCAGCCAAAAGGCTAAGAACCCGGCTGCCAGCATCTCTGCAGCGGCTTCTCAGAGCCTGTTCATAATTAATTTTATAAAGGGCCTTGGCTCCCCATCCCCATTCCATGTGCCTGATTCAGGTGAGATCATGACAGTAATCATTGCCAAAGCTCTATCCACTGGAATAAGCATGTGCAGTGCATGCAAGTGTGCACGTGTGTTTATGTGTTTGTATGTATGAGAGAGACATATTCCTCAATGTACCAAGAAGCAACTGATAACAAACGAAGCTCTCACGCTTTTCAGATCCTGGATTGGCCTGAAGTTCAGGAATATATCCAACTAATTGGGTGCTCTTGTGTGTGTCAGACGCTGCCTTCTGCACTGGGGATGTAGAAATGACTCAGACACGGGATCTTGGTCCTTGAGAAAATTACCATTAAAAAGAGTGTTTATACATGTCAATGACAAGACAGGTAGTCAGTGCTGTGAGAGGCATCAGAATAAGCTGCTATATAACCACAGAGAGGGAACATCTCACTCTGTCTTAGGAGGTCCAGGAAGACGTCCTGAAAGTTATCAAAGCCTCAGATGCACAGACCCTGGCACAATATAGGCATTCAACAAATATTTTTAGATCAAATAAGGTGTCTTCTACATTGACTGAAAGTATCTCTAGACTGACTCCCTGAAAACCAATTAAGAATTACCTAGGCATATTTGTATCAGCTAGGAATGCTTTCACCTACATTAAATAGCTTAACTAGGGAGTCTATTTTTTTTTCATATAAGAAATCCAAAGTTGTGGTACATATATATATAGAATATTACTCCACCATAAGAAAGAACAAATTTGAGTCAGTTGAAGTAAGGTGGATGAACCCAAAGTCTGTTTTACAGGGAGAACTGAGTCAGAAAGAGAAAAACAAATATTGTATATTAATGCATTTATATGGAATCTACAAAAATGGTACTGATGATCCTATTTGCAGGAATAGAGATGGAGAAGTTGAAAATGGACTTGTGGACACTGGGAGAAGGGGAGGGCGAGATGAATTGAAAGAGTAGCACTGACATAAATGTGTAAAATAGACAGTTAGTGGGAAGCTTCTGTATAGCACAGGAAGCTCAGCTCAGTGCTCTAATGATCTACAGGAGTGGATAGGGCGCAGGCAGGAGGAAGGCTAAAGAGGCAGGGATATATGTACACTTAGAGCTGACCACCTTGTACAGCAGAAACCAACACAACATTGTAAAGCCACTATCCTCCAATTAAAAAAAAAAAAAAGGCATCCCAAGATAGGTGGCAGTTGGTATTGGTCCAGCATCTCAATGACTTCAGAAATGACATCTCAGTGATTCTCTTCATCTTTCCTGCACGGTCACAAGATGGTTTCCATAGCTCTAGACATCGCATCTCCCACCAAAGCACAAAAAGAATGTAAAGCATGCCATCATTTTGGCTTCTCTTTTTAAAGAAGATCTTTCCTCCCAATCCTTCAGCAGATTTCTGCTCACTCTTTGGCCAGACCTTGCTACATGGCTACCCCTAGCTTCAGAGAACCCAAGAAAGTCACAACTTTTAGGCTTCATGGTGAAGATAAGTAGTGTCTTTTTGCATCTGGCATATTTCACTGAGCATAATGTCCATGTTGTGGGATGTGCCAGAATCTCCTTGCTTTTTAAGACTGAATAATATTCTGTTCTATGTATGTACCATATTTTATTTATCCATTCATCCGCTGACAGACATTAAAGTTCTACCTATTTTTATGTCCCCAAAATAATGCTTTCTCCCATAACCACAACACTCTAGCCCTCAGTAAACTTTCTCAGTATATTACCATTTCTGTGAGAAATAAGTATCTGTTTTAGGCTACTGACATTCTGTATTTTCTATTAGTCAAAGTCAAACCTAATCTTTAATAATATACCTCATTTTTCAGATGAGTACATTCATGGTACCTACCTCTGAGGGCTGATGATCAGACAGTATGTAACTGTGTAATCATACCACTTGTTAACATACTTCCATATCAATCAATAAATAGAAGTTACCTCAACCCCCCGAGTGGCCCTGCTTCCCCCTTAATCCTTCAGAACTCCACCATCACCTTGTAATGAAATGGTTATTGCTGGACTAGTTGTTAAATACTTTTAATATCCACACTACTCTTTTTTTATTTGGTCGTGCCACATGGCAAATGGGATGTGGGATCTTAGTTCCCCAACCAGGGATCAAACCCAGGCCCCTTGCAGGAGAAGCAACGAGTCCTAACCATTAGCCAACCAAGGAATTCCCCTATCCACCCTACTTCTATCCCAAAACTTGTGATAATTAACTGAGACATTATAAAATACTTCACCTAGCGCCTGTGTGTGTGTGTTTGTTCATCGCTCAGTTGTGTCTGACTCTTTGTGACCCTATGGACTGTAGCCCATCAGGCTCCTCTGTCCATGGGATTCTCCAGGCAAGAATACTGGAGTGGCTGGCCATACCCTCCTCCAGGGGACCTTGCTGACCCAGGGGTTGAACTCAGGCCTCTTGCATTGCAGGCAGATTCTTTACTGTCTGAGTCACTAAGGAAGCCTAACCTAATGCCGAGGGCCTGGTAAATAGTAAATATTTTCACTCTTCTTAAATTAAAATTATTATGATACTTATGCTCCATATATCACTTTTTGAAAGAAGTTTTGGGGAAAACACTCTGTCCAAAAAACTTTATATCAGTTCAACTTCAGGGAAGTTGTTCCCCATCTGAGACATCAGCCTCCTCTGCACTCAGAGAAAGGATTTGTTGGAAGCCAGCTGATGGGGATCTGCCAGGTGGTGGGAGGCCCTGGGGGACAGGGGGTGGGAGGGGTGGTGGAGAAAGAGAGGGGCACGAGCAGCTCAACATCTTCACTCAAAGGGCTGTGCTCCTCCCATGAATCTAACTGATTTCTCCTTAGCTTTCTGTTCTAGTTTGGCCACTGTCTACACCCGGGGGAAAAAAATATGACAAATTAAGATGATTTAGAACTCACTGATTTTGCTTCAGCTTTGTAAGCAGTTACAGTTAGTGGTTTGGTTGGTTGGTTTTTCAGTGAGAGATTTTTTTCACCTCTTGCACATCCATGCACCCACGTGCACTTTGTAGTACTGTGTTTAATTTCATCCATCAGCAACGCTAATCCTCCTCACTTGTTTGCCTAAGAAATGCCCAAACCATCGGCCCGGCTCAATGCTTTTCCCTCAGCCAGTGGTCCTGACGTTTACCCCACCTCTGCCTCTCAGAACAAGGACTCAGCCTGTGCGTCCCAAAAGAGACCTTGAATTCAAACTTGAATCCGCCTGGGCTCATCTTGGCTGAAACTGTGGTTTCCACACCTTTCTCTCTCTCTCGCTCTCCCTCCCTCTGTGCTGCTGATTACAATCTTAAAATTTCCCCAAGAGGCAAGTCAAATCAGTAGGAGAAGACATGTTACCAAAATGATTCGGGGTGGGGAGTCTGTCAAGAAGTCTGACCAACCAAAACTGCGGTGTGCCAGTGAACACATCAGGGTGGCCTTGGTGTAATAAGAACAGAGCACCTTGGGCCTGGGGGTGTTGGGTCTTCCCCTCACCCACTCACCCCGCCACATAAAGTACAGTGGCCGAGAAAAGAACGGGGAGCCCAAAATGATCTGATAAGGAGCCGGGCCCACCGCAGAATCTTAAACAGAGAGGGAACGTGATCAGAATAGCGATGGGGACTCCGCTGCATGGGCTGGCGGAGTGGAGAAGGAGCGAAGCACAAGGAAGGACGACCAGGGCAGACACTGCCGCCGACAGCCGAGAAGCGGCCGGAGCCTGACGGGTGTCGGGCGACCGGAGGAGGAGGTGCAGGTGGGGCCGGGAATTTGCCACGAGAAACTGCCGGGAGGATGGGGATTTGATGATTGTCTGAATCTGGGGGGTGAAGTCCACGGAATTGGAGTTAGAACTGCCAGATGTGACCCTGGAGGGAAAAAAAATGACAGTGGTGGGGCCCACATCCAGGCTCTCAGAAAACAAGCAAATGGAAGGGCTAAAGCCTGACATTCGAGAAAAGCAGCAGAGAAGCTCTCTGAACGCAGGTCTATGGGAAAACAGTATTATGCTGAAGTCTGGAGCAGCAAATCCAGCCCAACCCCAGGATATAAACACAGCCCACAAGGTGACAGAACAAAAAATGGATAAGTGTGACCAAGGCTTGCCTTACAGTTATTGGGGTCCTGAAGCCAGCTCTTAACAGAAATGTTGCCCAGGCTTTATTAAAAAATAAATTATATAAACTTACAAGTAGATAAACTATATTAAAAACAAAGGTGAAGAATATTTAAAACTTATCACATGCTAATTATTTTACTACATTTTACTGTTACTACGGGCTTCCCAGATTGTGCAGTGGAAAGAGTCTGCCTACCAATGCAGGAGACCCAAGAAATGTAGGTTCAATTCCTGGGTCAGGAAGATCCCGTGGAGGAGGAAATGGCAACTCACTCCACTATTCTTGCCTGGAAAATCCCATGGGCAGAGGAGCCTGGCTGGCTACAGTCCGTGGGGTAGCAAAGAGTTGGACAAGACTGAGCACCATCACTGTTACTACAATTTATGCCCCTGAGGTCATGGATGTGTGTTAGATCAACTGTGTAGAGATGCTATGGAATGGTGGGCTACTGCACACCTCCACCCAGCTCTGGGTTCGGTAATCTCACATGAGCACTCTGAAATCATACACAGTGGGATTATTTGTGCCATGGAAATTGGCAAGTACTCTCTATGGATCAGCTCTTCCAAGTCAGGACTCTGGAAAGCAGCCACCTGCTAGGCTGAGAGCCGGCCTCTCTCCTTCAAGTAGGGCCACTTGACTTTGAAGTGCCTCCCTCACCAAGGCGATACTCAGGTGTAAAAGTCTCTTCCATCCATCTTCCTTACCACCTCTGGCTTTTGTGACGCTAGGCCTGGGATGGCACCTAGACCTCAAATGCCCTGCATTAAAGCTCTTGGTGTCCTCAGGATCTCCAAACTCTATCCAACTCTCTCTGGTTGTTTGAGGAGTCTTCTTGAGACTTCCCTGCTGGTCCAGTGGTTAAGACTCCACACATGGCACCCCACTCCAGTACTCTTGCCTGGAAAGTCCCATGGATGGAGGAGCCTGGTAGGCTGCAGTCCATGGGGTCGCTAAGAGTCAGACACGACTGAGCGACTTCACTTTCACTTTTCATGTTCATGTATTAGAGAAAGAAATGGCAACCCACTCCAGTGTTCTTGCCTGGAGAATCCCAGGGACTGGGGAGCCTGGTGGGCTGCTGTCTATGGGGTCGCACAGAGTTGGACACGACTGAAGCGACTTAGCAGCAGTAGCAGCATCCACTGCAGGGGACACAGGTTCGATCCCTAGTCCGGGAACAAAGATCCCACATGCCATGCCACACCTTGCAGGCAAAAAAAACAAGAGCCTTCTTTAGGGCAGCAGCACATCCTGTGCTGTTACCCAGGCACCTACAGAGACGTTAGCTTCAGGGTTAAATGAAGTCCCCAGAGATATGTCGTCAGGGTCTGCCAGTCTCCTACAGACAATCTCCACCCCATGCCTCAACAGTTCACATCAAACAGGTTTCTGTCAAGACACCTGGCTAACTATAATATGAGGACAGAGGAAGTCACCGAAAGGGAGCTGACTAGGCCTTTCAACCCACTCCAGTATTCTTGCCTGGGGAATCCCATGGACAGAGGAGCCTGGCAGGCTACAGTCCACGGGTCACAAAGAGTCAGACACGACTGAGTGAGTAAGCGCGCGGACGCATGCGCACGCACACACACACACACACACACACACACCCATTAAGTGGAGTGTTCTAGCCACATGAGCGGGTGCTGGAATCCAAGCCCCTCTCTCTAGCACCACTAT
Source organism: Aepyceros melampus (assembly GCA_006408695.1). NCBI lineage: Eukaryota > Metazoa > Chordata > Mammalia > Artiodactyla > Bovidae > Aepyceros > Aepyceros melampus. The sequence goes on along the minus strand of SJXQ01004864.1, from coordinate 454,235 downwards.
CAATACCATCCCCTCACTCAGATCCCTTCATCTTCCCTGCTGCCCCATTTCTATAACAAAGAGGCAGAGGCGGCTTGTCTCCCTGCTTCTGTTTGGCACCCCTCGGCCCATTTCATCTGCTCTCCAGATGATAGGCACCAATCCGCCCTAGACGCGTATCTGATAGAAACACGCTGTCTTCGGCTGACAGTCCAAGGATGAGGTGCCTGGCCCTCCAAATCCGGCCTTCATACCCTCTCCAGTCTCCACTCTCAGTAGCCTCCCCTGCTCCCCTCTCTCCTTCCCCTGCTCTTTCCACGAGGCCTCTCTCCACTCCTGGCCCTTGGCCCATCCTCAGGACTCAGCTCAAGGCTGGGTCGCCGGCCTCTTTCGGGGCCCCCCGCCTCCTAGGCTTCCTGCCATCACGGTACCAATCGCACGGTATTGCCACAATGCCCCTTCCTACTGAAGCCACCAAACCCCACACTGCACGCCCCACGGCCAGAGCAGCATCCTACTTACGGTGAGACCTTATTCCAGGCATTTGCTTGGCTTGGCACACACAGAAATGTTAGAAGGAACAGATGGATGATATCAGAGCCTTGGTGTGCTGGCACTTACAAGTATGTAGTCTCAAGGGCGAAAAGGTCAGTGGTTTAAGAGTACAGGCTCTGGAGGGACTTGGATGCATATTTCAAACATGTGTGACCTTGGGACTACCCCCGGTGTAAGTGCTTGTAAGAATTCTCTATGTATTAACTCATTTAATCCTCACAATCCCTCTATGAGGAACACAATGTTGTGGTTATTTATTTTTTTTAACAGAAGAGAAAGCTAAAGCATGAGAGCTATTAAATAACTTGGTAAGTAGGAAAAACAGGATTTGAAACCTCACACTCAACTCCTAGGCTTTACTACACATCAGTAGCTTAGCACAAGGACAGACATGCAGTAAGTATGTCTTACTGTTGTTGATCAGTAGTTAAGTCAGGTCCAACTCTTAGTGATCCCATAGACTGCAACATGCCAGGCTTCCCTGTCCTTCAGTATCTCCTGCATTTGCTCAAACTCATGTCCACTGAATCCATGATGTCATCTAACCATCTCATCCTCTGTATCCCCCTTCTCCTTTTGCCTTCAATTTTTCCCAGCATCAGGATCTTCTCCAATGAGTCAGCGTTTTGCATCAGGCGGCCGAAGAATCAGGCTTGCCTGATGGCTCAGATGGTAAAGAATCTGCCTGCAATGCAGGAGACCCAGGTTCCCTCCCTGGGTCAGGAAGGTTGCCTAGAGAAGGGAATGGCTATCCACTCCAGTATTCTTGCCTGGAGGATCCCATGAACAGAGGAGCCTGGTGGGCTACAGTCCATGGGGTCCCAAAGAGTCAGACACGACTGAGCAACACACACACACACATACACACACAGGTCTATTGCAAGTACAAACAAAACAGAATTTCTGTTTTGGGAATTGGTATAGACTGAATTCTTGTGTCCCTCCACTCCCAAGAAAAATTTGCATACTACATTCTAGTCTCTAGTGTGATAGTAGTAGGTGGTGATTTTGGAAGGGGATTAGATCAGGAGAGAAGAATCCTCATGAATGGGATTAGTGTCCTTATGAAGGGGACCCAGAGAGCTCCTTTATGCGCTCCCCCATGCAAGACTGTAGCAAGAAGACAGCCATCTATGAACCAGGAAGTGGGCTTGCATAAGACACTGATTCTATCAGTGCCTTGATTTGGGACTTGCCAGCCTCCAAAATCCTGAGAAACAAATTTCTGTTGTTGACAAGTCACCCAGTCTATGGTATTCTGTTTTAGCAGCCCCAATAAACTAAGAAAGGATTTTTTTGTTACAAATTATTTTGAATTTACATAATTTCCAAGAGCAGATCTGCTGTATAACTATTTTAGCCTTGATATCATGGGGGGGAAAGCTCCAAAACAGTAACAGTCGTAACATAAACACACACACACACACACACACAGAGACACCCTCAAACCATTATTTATAACTGGAAAAAATTTCTTGATGAAGTCCAATTCATACTAATTCCATACAGGGTTTTGTTTGTTTATTGTAGTACAGACCATTAGTTGCTTGTTTTATATTCTGAATTACTAGGGTTTGAATTACTAGAAAAGCTATTACCGGCAAATAGGGTTGGCAGACTGACTTCACCAGACAGACCTGAATATTTGCATTTTCTGGCTTTTGTATGCTTAAGTTCACAAACTAAAGTCCTCATCAACAAGCTTTTTACATTTGAATAGATTACAAAGTGTTTATAGGTCTGAGTCCTTCCAAGACAGTAGTTAATTGGCCTCACAAAACAACAGCAGGAGAGTCTCATTATCCTGATTTAACAAAGGAAGACACTTCATCCGGAGAAGTTAAGGGACTGGATCCAGGCCCGAGCACTGAGTCTAATCATCATTGTCATCAGCATCATTATCGTTGTCACTAATTTTTAACATGCTAGGAGGGCACTCCAACAATCTGTCCTTGTCCTCCAGGAGCTCATAGATTAATAGACCTTTGATGGAACCATTTCTCAAAGAGCCAAGTAGGTAATAAAACATAAATATATATTGAGAGTCATACTCTGATGTCTCAGACCTCTATTCTTCATTAGAAGCCAAACAGACCAAATCCAAAAGCCATGGGGAGGCCAGCCCTCTGCTGGGTCTCGGTTTCCCTATCTGCAGTAAAGAATTTGTATTCCCTGATCATGCCTTCTTTCCTAACAATCAGCTGGCACACTTAAACAGTCAGATCCCCAGGTCCATACATCATAGGTCTAAAATGGGCCCAGGATCAGAGCCTAGGGAAAATATTGTTTTAACTAAGGACGCCACAGAGGACAGGATGAAAGCTTTGGGGCTAAATGTGTCCAAGGCATTGCCATTGTTTAGTGTCACCCTCACAGCTGCTGACCCAGAAATAGGGACTATTTTTAGAAGTTTGGACAAGCCCAGAGCCTGACTTATCTCATAGTACATAGAACTGAATTCAACTGAGAATGCTGAATGGCACTGATCACCAAAGCAGGGCCATGATGAGATGCTTTTTCTATAGGGCAGTCTGTACAGTAGTCAGGAGGCGTAAAAATGAGGAGTGGGCCAAACCAAAGAGCTTGGGCTCCATGACCTCAGACAAACTACCCACCTCCTTAGAGCCCAGATTTCCTCAGCAGGAAAGAGCATTTAATACACAACACAGATAAACCTTGAAAACATTATAGGAAAGCAGCCATTCACAAAAGACTACATGTTACATGATTCCTTTTGTATGAATGTCCAGGGTAGGCAAATCCACAGAGGCATAACGCAGGTTAGTGGTACCAGGGGCTGTGGAGAATGGGAGTGATTGCTTTAATGGGTATAGGGTTTCCTTAAGGGTAATGAAGATGTCCCAGAACTGGACAGTGGTAATTGGTTGCACAGCACTGTGAATGTACTAGGTGAGGTGAAGTCGCTCAGTCGTGTCCGACTCTTTGCGACCCCGTGGACTGTAACCTACTAGGCTTCTCCATCCATGGGATTCTCCAGGCAAGAATACTGGAGTGGATTGCCATTTCCTTCTCCAGAATGTACTAAATTCCAGTGAATTGTACACTTTGTTTGTTTGTTTGTTTTTGGCTCTGCCACACAGCTTGCACAACCTTAGTTCCCTGACCAGGGACTGAACCCAGGCCCTCAGCAGTGAACATGCTATATCTGAACTGCCAGACCACCAGGAACTTCCAGTACTTTAAAACAGTGAATTTCTTATGTGCATTTTACCATAATTTTTTAAACTGCAATTAACAATAGCTTGCCTCCACTCTCTCCCCTCATGCAGATGTGAGGAAGTCAGTGATAACAGGAAGGACACCCAGCCGGGCAGTCTGGAGTTACTGGTGTCTAAACATCTTAGAAGCAGACTGATTGCCTATATCCCCATGAGGGTATCTCCTCTATAATCTGATTCTCCACTGCATTACCTCATTCAATCCTTTCATCTTTTAAACTGCCCATACAGGAAGCCAAGGCTCAGAGCATCTCAGAGCTTGGCAGTGGTTGGCATAGCCAGATTTGAATATGGTCTGATATCAAAACCTGAGCTCTATTATCATATACTTCTCCTAAGAGCAATGATATGAATTTTTTATAAGTATACATATACTTTGTGTACATTTTACACTTTGCTAAAGGCTTTCAAACCCTTTACCTTTATTCTCATCCCAACCCTATGAAGTAGGTACCATCTCCATTTCACAGATGACGTGAAATAAGGTGTTTTGCCCAAAGTTACTGGCTGGATCCTGAGAGTCTGTTCCTCTTCTTCCCCTGAGAGTAGTTTCCATGCAGAGTAATTAGATTATAAACAGAAATAGGGTAGGTCCTAGGAGATCTTTCTAGATCAAGCGTATGGAGGAGAAAAGAAGAAAGCCTTTGTTTGGGGTTTGCTTTGTTTTGGGGAACCCTGTATTGCTAGTCCAATATTTTCCCATCATATATGGAAATGTTGACCCTCCTGAGTCCCTAGCTGAACAAATGCATATTAGCTCAGTTAAATGCACATTTCTTCTCTAAGAAAAACCCCAGGGGAGGAAGAATGCTCAATCTGATGCTTACAGCATCTGAGAAAGAGCAGAAGAAAACAAGGCAATAGACAAGAAGCTCTCGGAAGCTATATTAAGACTTCTTTCATTAAACTAAGATTTATTGAGCATCTACTATACCCCAAGCACAGTTGGGGCAAATTTGGGACTTCCTTGGCAGTCCAGTGGTTAAAACTGCACTTTCACTGCAGAGGGCATGGGTTCAGTTCTCGGCTGGAGAATTGAGTGAGGCATGGCCACAAAAAAAATGATATAGTAGCAGACAAAGTCAGAAGAGGTACCTGTAAGACTTCGTGAATATTCAGATTCTCAGGGCTCTCTCTCCTAAGATGGAACCGTATTATCAGAATGTTGAACAAGTCTATCAGGTGTTTCCTGGGATCCAGCAAGTTTGGGAAACAATGCCCTGGAAGGCTTAGAAACACTACACAACCCAAATTTCATACCTCCCAAAAACTAATCATTTCATATAGAAACAGGACAGTCCTACAAGGCATTATGAAGCCCCCACTATAAAATGGAGGGCTTCCCTGATAGCTAGTTGGTAAAGAATACTCCTGCAATGTAAGAGACCCCAGTTCAATTCCTGGGTTGCAAAGATCTGCTGGAGAAGGGATAGACTACCCACTCCAGTATTCTTAGGCTTCCCTGATGGCTCAGCTGGTAAAGAATCTGCCTGCAACGCGGGAGACATGGGTTTGATCCCTGGGTTGGGAAGATCCCCTGGAGAAGGGAAAGGCTACCCACTCTAGTGTTCTAACCTCGAGAATTCCATGGACTATATAGTCCATGGGGCTGCAAAGTGTCAGACATGACTGAGCGACTTTCACTTCACTATAAAATGAAACCAGTTCCATGTGGATGTGTAGCAAAACGAATACAGTATTGTAAAGCAAAACAAACTAAAAAAATAAAAATTAATTAAAAAAAAATGAAACCAGTTGTCTAAACCATTTGGGAACCATTCCCTTCTCACAGGATTCTGCCCCTTTTAACAAAAATTCAAAAAGAAAGAAGCCACACTGTCTATGTGTTTGTGCTATAAACCATCACCATCAAATCAACTTGAAAGAATTTTGATCTCACAGAAATTGTGCTGCTGTGCCAAGCACTGCAATGCCAAGTTAACCAGAAGGCATTTCTCTTGTAAGGCCATGGACCTGGGTGTACCTCTAATACCTTATAAATAAATAATGGACGTAAAAATAGCAATAATGAACTCAGAAAAATACTAGCTAATTTACACCATAATAGAAATACCCAGGGATCTTTAACAACTGAAGGACGGATGCCAGCCTCCCTAATAAGTATACCAAACCATATTATTCCACATGTGAGTGTAATTTCTAAATTGCAGTGTGTAATTCAGAAGGGTGTATGCTCTCTGAAAGGCAAAAAGTATTTATATGAATGCTATTACTCAGCTGCATCATCCCCTGATGAGAAAAATCAGAGAAATTATTGGAACAATGTATTCCTTGAGACCCAGGAGCAAAATGTTTCAGAAAAAGGCTGTCATTAACCTTTATGCGATTGTGGAGATAAACCACTGCTCCGTGCACATGAGGCACACAGAGCTGTGAGCCTCCCTATGAACGCGTTCCCTCTTGACACCCCTCAGGGGCCAAGAGAGCTGCCAGTGCTGAGCACGTGCTGTGCTGTGCTCAGTCGCTCAGTCGTGTCTAACTCTTTGTGATCCTGTGGACCACAGCCCACCAGGCTCCTCTGTCCATGGGATGTCTCAGGCAAAGACTGGAGCAGGTTGCTGTTTCCTCCTCCAGGGGATTTTCCTGACTCAGGGATCAAACTTCTGCCTCCTGAGTCTCCTGTACTGGCAGGCAGATTCTTTACCACTGTGCCCCCTGGGAAGCCCCTACTAAGCATCTGTACCCCAAAAAGAGCCCTGCCCCAAGACTGGCCAAGACTGATTGACATAGATAATGATGGAGTCAGCTGATGGGTTTCACCACATACTAGAGTCAGTTTCTCAAAACCCAAATCTGATGTCCTTTGATAACATCTAAGTTCCTAATTTTAGCACATGGGATCCTCCCAAAATCAGCCTCTACCTACCTCTGCGACTGCATCTTTAGCCCATTTCACTCCTCTTTCCCTGTCCCCGTATTTCCTTACTTTACATGTCACACTCCAACAATTTTAGAATATCTTGAATCTTCTGAACAGTGGTTCTCAAAGGGGGACAATTTTGCCATACACACACACACACACACACCCACACCCCTGTACATTCAGAAACTCTGATGACATTTTTGACTGTCACAAGCAAGCGAGCTATTCTAAGCATCTACAGGTAGAAACTGGGATGCTGCTAAACATCCTACTGTACACGGGACAGCTGCCCACAGCCCAAAATGTCACTTCTGTCATTGTTGAGAAACTCCTCCCTGGTAAATTGCATTAATGGCTCCAAATTTTCACCGGTCCCTCTCTCTATACCCTCAGCCCTTTAAGTTTACAGTGCTCACCCATTATGGGTAGGGCTTCATTCACTATCCCTTAACTCCAAGCTCGGTCATGTGACTTGCTTTGGTCAACTGAATGTAGCAGAATTGACAGAGTACTGTTTCCACTTGTTCTTCTGCACCTCTTCTGGTGCTGCAATCAACATGCCAGAGGTTTAGTACCAGAAGGAGAGTGAGAGAAATGGAGCCAGTTCTAAACCCAGGCTAAATCTTCCAGTATACTGGCAAACTCGTGAGAAATTATTATCATTTGAAACCACTGAGTTTTGCGGTGATTTGTTACACAGTGATAGCTAACTATTACACATACATGCTATTTCATGCCTGTGTACTTGCTGTTCCCTCTGCTTAGGAAACCCTCTAGCCTCTCTTATCTTACTTGTTAACTGTTACTAATCTCTCAAAATCCAATCTGAGTATCCCCTTTTCTGGAAAGCCTTCTTGGATTTCCTACAGAGAAGTAATCTGCCCCTCCTCCTCAACACACTTTTACTGTTGTACTGTACTATATGTATTAACTTGTCTTTCTCTCTTACTATATGGTGAACGTTGGAAAGGCAGAGAATTCGTCTTGACTCTCTAGCCCTAAGGCAGCACAGCAGTTAGAGTGGACACTCAGGAAATGTTTATGATATGCAAAGGGATAGATTGGAAATTTGTGGGAAGGTGATTATCAAGGGCATTTATCAGCTTTGGCTCTCATACTGGAATGGTGCCCAGAACACGGCCCAACCCCTGTGACAAAAGAAGAGACCGTTTGGCTCCAGCCTGCAGTCTGGATTTCCCTGCCAGTCAAAGTTGTCATGGAGAGGAACAGCCTCTGCCATTATGGTTTAGCACAATGAAACTGTTTAGAGGAGAGCCTTACCTTCAGGAAATTCCAATGAGCCTGTTTTATTGTTACCCTCCAACAGTAATGACTCCTATGGGATTAAACAGAGTGTAAAGTAATTGCTAAAACATCCCCTGCTGTGGACAGAGAAGGCTGAACAAGATGTAATGATCCTACTTCACTTGGGAGGGAGGGGACTGGCTCATGGAAACTAAGAGTGTTATTGGAGTTTTACGGGGTAGGAAGGAGTAACCAAGAGAGGAAAAAGATTCAGTCTGATAGGAAAGAAGAGTTCAAATTTTGGAAATAAAGCAGCTAAGGCTGAAACCCCAACCACACCTCTCATCACTTTACACTTCTGAATCTTGATTTGTTCAGCTATAAAACAGGGTCATAAAACTCTTTTCCTCTAAAAGGTGATCATGGTATCCAGTCCCATCACTTCATGGCAAACAAAAGGGGGAAAAGTGGAAGCAGTGACTGATTTTATTTTCTTGAGCTCCAAAATCACTTCAGATGGTGACTGCAGCCATGAAATTAAAAGATGCTTGCTTCTTGGAAGGAAAGCTATGACAAACCTAGACAGCGTATTAAAAAGCAGAGATATCACTTGGCTGTCTTGGCCGACAAAGGTGCGTATAGTCAAAGCTATAGTTTTTCCAGCAGTCATGTACGATGTGAGAGTTGGACCATAAGGAAGGCTGAGCACTGAAGAATTGATGCTTTTGAACTGTAGTGCTGGAGAAGACTCTTGAGAGTCCCCTGGACTGCAGGGAGATCAAACCAGTCACTTCTAAAGGAAATCAACCCTGACTATTCATTGGAAGGACTGATGCTGAAGCTCCAATACTTTGGCCACCTGATGTGAAGAGCTGACTCATTGGAAAAGACCCTGATGCTGGGAAACACTGAAGGCAAAAGAATGGGGCAGCAGAGGATGAGATGATCAGATACCATCATGGATTCAATGGACCTGAATTTGAGCCAACTCCAGGAGGTAGTGAAGTAAAGAAGAGCCTGGTGTGCGCTGTTCATAGAGTCACAAAGAGTCGGACATTGAACAACAACAGCTAAAGGATGTGATGATAAAGAGACAATGCACATGAAAAAGCTTGGTACAAAAGGGACTTTTTTAGTTCCTTTTCCTCCTGTAGTAATTTGGAGTAGGAACACATCAGAACAAATACGCCAAAATTAAGGTGCCCAGGCCAAGAAAACATAAGCTCCAAAGAGATAGTCTTACTGGAAAACTGAGTAGCAAACAACTCAGTGGCAATTGAAAAACACTAGAAACCTCCTTCCTCACCAGTAAGAGCCATGTGGCTGGATTCTGGCCAGGAGCCAGCAACTCTCAACTGCCTCTCTTCGCAAGGATGGCTTCATGAACAAATGACCTTAAAAATCATACAACGTCCTGTGCTCAGAAGGGCCTCACACTTGGTTGAATGCTCTGCTTGTTACTGCCTTGAGATTCTCTACAATTTTTGAATAAGAGGTGTCAGATTTGTATTTTGCATTTCACCTGCCCTGGTGGGTCAGCAGTAAATAATCCACCTGCCAGTGCAGGAGATGTGGATTTGATCCCTGGATTGGGAAGATTTCCTGAGGAAGGAAATGGCAACCCCCTCCAGTATTCTTGCCTGGGAAATCCCATGGACAGAGGAGCCTCGAGGGCTACAATCCATAGAGTAGCCCTGCTCTCTTGTCCTTGATTCCCTACAGATAAAGGATAGGATAGCTTTTCTCTGGGCACTCCTATCTGCTAAAAGATATGTGTATCTCGAAGGGTCCCACCACTGGGAAATTCTAGCCTGAAAATTGATAGTGCCATCCCTAGCACACTGAAGTCCCTAGGAGAGGACACTCAGAGGCAGAAGGTTGGGGAGGACGCTGACAACTGCAGATCAGGACTATCAGATAGGATGCCTTCAGCTGCAGGTAACAGATTATGGGACCAGGAGAACTTCTCTGGTGGTACAGTGGTTAAGAATCCACCTGCAAATGCAGGGGGCCCAGGTTGGATCCCCGATCCAGGAAGAATCCACATGCCTTGGGGCAACTAAGCCCGTGTGCCACAACTAATGAAGCCCATGCTCTAGAGCCCACAGCCTGCAACTACTGAAGCCTGCCTGCCTAGAGCCCATGCTCTGGAATAAACAGACGGCATGGCAATGAGAAGCCTGCTCACTGCAACTAGAGAAAGCCTGTGTGGAACAATGAAGACCCAGTGCAGAAAAAAATAAATCAGTTTATTTTTAAAAAAGAGAGAGAATATGGGACCAAGAGTGATGATAGAGACATGTAATTATTTAATAGCTCATCTAACTAGAGACTGGAAAGAAGCTCTACTCCTATGTTTCAGCATCTCTGTGACTCTCCTCGCCTTGATCTCTCAGTCACAATATGACTACAGTCATTCTAAACACAGGTCTTCCCACAACACCACTCAGAGGACAGGAAGGAAGAGAGCCTCTGCCTATATTTATTTTCAATAGAGGAAACTGTCTTACCAGAAGTCCCCCAGCAGACCGACTAGCGGGTCTCAATGTCTAGAACTCGGACTGATGGTCATACCTACTGGTAAGGAGGCATCTACCAGAGGCGAGTGGAATGACCACAGCTGCCTCCTATGATCTGAACAAGGGTGAGTCCTGTTATCAAGGAGGAAGGAAGAATGGCCAGTGGATAAATGACATTGGATTAGGTGTCATTCAATTCCTGTCTCTCTTCTTCCCCTAAGGAGCTGATGGAAGCCTGCCTTCCCACCTCTTGCCAGAACTTCAGTGCTACCCAAGCCCCCTTAGGCAGGGTGTGGCGTAGGGAGTCAGGACAGTTCATCATCCCACGCGGACAGCTCAACTAGTTTCAGAAACATCCAGAAGCTCTCTCATTTACTGCAAGATCCATGTTCTTGGGTAATTTCTATATTTACTCTGAGTCTGTTTTCTCTCCTGTAAAATGGGAATAAGCATGCATGCTATATAAGGTTATTGTTTTTGTTTACTCACTAAGTCAAGTCTGAATTCTTTTGTAACTCCTGGACTACAGCCCTCCAGGCTGCTCTGTGCATGGAATTTCCCAGGCAAGAATATTAGAGCGGGTTGCCATTTCCTCCTCCAGGGAATCTTCCCAACCCAGCAATCCAACCTTCCTCTCCCACATTGGTAGGTGTCTTCTTTACCACTGAGCCCCCAGGGAAGCCTGTGGACAGGACTAAATGAGATCATTGTATAAAACACACAGCAAATGATAGTTCCACCTTCCCAGGGTGTTAGAGGCAAAGATACTGAGCCCCAGAAGAGTTAAAAACTTGACTAAGGTTACGAAGTCAGAGGGTGGCAGAACTGAAACCTGACCCAGGCCAGCTGATGCTGGGCCTGTGCTTCCTCTCTGCCCCAGGGGCACTTTTCTACCCAGCAGACTCCAACAAACACTTGCCTTCGCACCTTGATGACTTAGGAGTTCAAGGGTTTCTTGCTAAAATGCAGATGCCCTCGGGAAAGGCACCACCATTATGAGCTATTTCTGGCTGGAAGGTGGCTGTTCTCCTGACAAAGGAAGGTCTTGTGGGAGCTAAAGCCCAGGTGGAAAACAGTAAAAAACAGACCAAGAGCCCCCACGTGCATATTTTCTTACTCTGCAACTCTGTCTCCAAAAAAATCACATCCAAAGGAGTCAGACCTGTGTAACCCTGGGTGTCACCACCTCAAACATAGTTGTATTTTCTTTGAGCTGACAGAACAAGGGTAGAAATGTATTATAGAACTGTGTTAGGTCATATTAAATTAGGGCAGTGTTCAGATCCTGGCATGGAACTTTAGATAATCACAGTTTATTGACTTGGAAATTACGTTCAGTCAGAATTAGGTCTGTCAGCATAAAGATGGATTTTGGCAATGCAATTATTTTCAGCAACACAGCATTTGGCTATCAATATCAATAACATTTACCAATATCAATAACATTTACCTTTAAAGAAAAAAATAAATAAACACCTACTACCATGACCTCCCAGGTGACTCAGTGGTAAAGAATCCACCTGCCAATGCAGGAGACACAGGAGACGCAGGTTTGATTCCCGGCTTGGGAAGATCCCCTGGAGTGGAAATGGCCACCTGCTCTAGTATTCTTGCCTGAAAAATTCCAGGGACAGAGGCGCTGGGCGGTCTACAGTCCAGAGGGCCACAGAGTGGGCCACGACCGAGCATGCACACACACCATGACCATTAAGAATTACGAACCTTCCTATATAAAGCACTAAATAGGAGGGCCCCACAGGCTGTAGTCCCCAGAGCCTGAGGCATCCATCAACAGAGTAATACAGATCCAGTGACTCAGAGTCTGGCCAGAATTCACCTCCTGCTTCACAGGTAACTGCCTAGTCTTCTTCTTCTTCTTCTTTTTTAAATATCTATTTGGCTGTGTTGGGTCTGTCGTGGCACTCAGGATTTCTGTTGTGGCACACAGACTCTTAGTTCTGTGGCATGTGAGATCTTAGTGCCCTGACTAAGGATCGAACCCACAAACAGTGCATTGCAAGGCAGATTCTTAACCACAGGACTACCAGCGAAGTCCCTAGAGAGCTATCTTCTCACTGTACCCTCACATGGTGGAAGGGGAAAGGGAGCTCTCTGAGGTCTCTTTTATAAGGACACTCACTAATCCCATTCATGAGAGTTCTGCCCTCATGACCTAATCACCTTCCAAAGCCCACACCTCCTAATACAAGCAGACTGCTTACTGGAAGGTAGCATATGAATTTGGGGGAGACACAAACATTCTGTCTATAGCACCCACCCATCTGCTTTCCCCTGAGATAAGTAGCGAGAAACCCACAAACTGTGATTTGAAGATGGTTAAGAGATGAGCTCCTCAAATACCATTTTTCTGTGGCATCAGGTCTGGACTTCAACCCTCGATACTCGTGTATTCACTCACGGGTGGTACAGATATCCTGTTCCGACTCTAACTGGCTCCTGCAATTCAATTCTAGAGTTACCACCTGCAGTTAGTACAGACCCACTAGTTAAAGGCTCAGTCCTCGGTAAGGCTGTCCTTACTTTCAATGCCAATTGTGCTTCAGGGTTTCTCAGACCACCAATGCTTTTGACTGACTGACTGTAAATTTGTATGTTCCCATGACAGGCTTGGTAATTTGTTAGAATGACTCACAGAACTCCGGAAAGTGTTATACTTATGATGACAGTTTTATTACAAGGGATACAAATCCCAACTGGTCAAATGAAGAGACACATAGGATAAGGTCTGGGAGGGTCCCCCGTGCAAAGCTTCCACACCTTCTCCCTGTGGAATCAAGGCACTTCACTCTCTAAATACATTGAGGATGCTCCACTGAGTGCTGGTGTGCAGAGCTTTGGGGTTTCATTGTGTTGACACTGGATTAAATCACTGGCCATGTGACTGAACTCAATCTCCAAATCCCTTGCTGCCTAGAGGTGCGGCTGGCTCAAAGTCAAATGCTCTAATCATATGGTCAGACTTTCTGGGGATCAGCCCCCATCTTGAAGCTATCTAGGGGTTAACTAGGAGTCACCTTATTAGCACAAGCTCAGGTATAATGGGGCGTTCATGAGTTTAAAAAAAAAAAAAGGACACTCATCATGTAGGAAATTCCAGTTTTAGAAGCTCTGTGCTCAGAACCTGAGACAAAGACCAGACAAGTTCTTTATTATACGACACACATAAGCCGCCTTTGCCAGCATAAATATAGCAAGGCAGGTAAGCTGCAGGGCCTTGGAGCCTGTCATTTCCCTTTTAAGAAGAGACATAGAAAGAGTTAGTTACCTTGGCTTTTTGTTTCTATAATATTTATTTCTTTTTGTTCTTCTGAACAAATATTTCTTCTCCTGATACCTTAATCCTAATTCTAGACTGCTGATGTTGCCTGCCCAAAATACCAAAGTAGGAGCCCCTCCCCACCCCCAGATCCAATCTCCTACCACAAACACATCAGCATCAACTACCAAGCATTGTTTCAATGACATTATAAACCCAAAGAAATTTTTAAATAGGATACTCATTTTGTATTCCTCACAGTCAGCACCTATTAAACTGCCAAGAACTTATCTGGTGCTCAATAAATACTTGTTCAGTTTAATTAGCTAGTTAATCTGAATATTAGCCATAACATATCCAATTCAAAAAACCACAAACATTTAATGAACACAAACTGTAAGCCAAGCTCTTGAAAAATAACAATGAACGAAGCATAGTCCCTGGTCCCAAGGGGCTGAGAAGACCAAAACAAAATGGCATAAAGAAGACCAAAACAAAAATGACAATAAGAATTTTATTATGAAATTTAAATTATATAATAGAATAAAAACAAAGAACTATGGGAACCTTAGCAATGATTCTATCTGAGTAGCAATGTGTGTGTTGTGGGATTGGAAGGTAAGAAGCAGAGGATGGACTTTACAGATGAGAGTATGTGTGAGCCATCCAAGTGCTCTTCAATGCTGCTGTATTTGAAATGCCCTGGAATGGCAATCTCCCCACTGCTACATTCAGTTCGAAAACATATCAAACACAATGATAGATTTCTCTCAACACAAAGCCCTTTTAAAAATGATTACGTGACATCCCAAAAATTCCATCCACCTTTCATTTCAGTCTTGAAATATAAACGTGCTCCCTCCAAAATGAACTTTATGTGTCCTAGGTAAAATTGATACCATGAGCTATGAGTGTGACGATTTTATAATTACTCTTAAATGATGGCTGAGCAAAGCTATGTAGTATAAGTTAGTAGAAACATGAAAACTAATCAGAAATCATTTGAAGAGGCAATATAACATGATGGTCATGAAGACAGGCATTGACAAATGATAGACACACTAGGTACGGATCTTGGTTTCAACACTGACTAGCAGTATAACCTTTGACAATTTCCCAAACCTCTTACAACTTCCATTTCCTCATCTGTAAAATGAAGTTCTTAAAAAAGTGTTTAGATATAGTACCTCACAGTAGGATAATTATGAGAAATGAATGATACTCCTGGCACATACTAAGTCCTCAAACAAATGTTAACTTGTAGTGGCAACGCTATAGTAATAGTAGTAGTAATCTATGCCTACTTAGTTTCATGTAGATCATAATTTCGTATCATACAAACTAAGTTTCTTGAATTATCAGAGGAATGTTTTTAGTTATATAGTCACTCATCAACTTGCCAAGACTGTGTAATATTTTACAGTAAATGAGTAATAAAACATTGAATCAAATCATTTTGTCACTGGTTTACAACTTCAGGAAAAAGGAGGCTGGCTTAAAAGGGGGAGAAAAATGAGTCAGTTATATCTTTTTATTTAGTTTTTTTTTCAGATGGCTGGCATTTTTAAACCCTCCTTTTGAGAGGAAAAGTCAGTTCTCCCAGTCAGTTTCCTAACACCTGGAAGGACTCCAGAAGGAAGCTAAGGTACACATATACCCGTCGTGATGTCACAGACTTTCTGAGAAAACTTGATGAACACGACAGGCCAAACAGAAAGGAATGTTGTGGCAAAATTACAAGGTTTGTAAAAACATCAGCAAAAACAAATCCCGCCTATTTAAAGGATGGCATTTCATGGAAGCACAATGGAATTAGCTCTCTTTGCACAAAAATTTAAGGGCAGTTACCTTGCAAGGAAAGAAAGAAAATATAATTAATTAATGCCAGTGATGGTTGACCACGGCAGGAAAAACACAATGTGTCACCACCGAACTCCTGTGCATTCAATTCAGAAGATACTGTTCATGCAAATGCATCCATTTTAAGTTATTAGTTAAGTGACAGATTGAAACCAGGGATCTTGAATCTAGCAAAGAACACTTCTTCTAGTCCTTTTACACATGCCCAGCGTGATGTCCTGCACTTTGTGGGCAGCTAAGAACTGTTGACAATTTTGACCTTGAGATGAGTAATTAGAAGAGAAATTAATTCTAAATCTTGAGTGTCAACAAACAATTTTAAATCTTGCAATTGATTTCAGAGACTGAAGACAAAATAGAGCAGGGATTAAAAGCCACTCAGTAGCTATGAAGTTGTGGGTGACTGGTCTCAAGTTCATTATCTGCAAAGTGGAAATATAAAGGCAAGGCTTACCCTGTAGAGGATATTAGGTGAGAGGACAGCTATCACACCCAGTACAGGGCCTGCAAAGATGTCAGACATCGATAACTAGTCCTTCTTGTAAATAATTAGCAGACACTTCTCAGTGGCTGCACTTGGAAAGGCGTCATTTCTCCTAGACCTAGGAAGGGTCTCTGGCTGACCTTAAGAATTAAACTGACATAAAATAGATTAACAGTATAAAAGCATACAAATTTATTTAGTAATTTTCACATATACCTGGGAGCTTTCACAAGAAACATGAAGACCCAATGAAGTACGTATGGCCCAAAG
The DNA here is from genome assembly GCA_006408695.1 of Aepyceros melampus. Taxonomy (NCBI): domain Eukaryota; kingdom Metazoa; phylum Chordata; class Mammalia; order Artiodactyla; family Bovidae; genus Aepyceros; species Aepyceros melampus. Next base: position 437,923 of record SJXQ01004864.1, on the reverse strand, counting down.
CATATACACCAGGTTGGAAGAAAAGTAGTAAATGGCAAGAACATGGCAAGACAAAAGGTGTGGGCTACCATGGTTAATTATGGAAAAGTAACTAGGAACATAAAGGCTAGTTTAACAAGGTCTGTTTGTACAGATTTCTCTTCTTGATTGCCCGTCTCTGGTGATAAGAATGTTTCTTTCCTCCCGGTACAGAGAAGGCACCTTGCACTGGGGAGTTTTATCTCCTGCTTTTAAGAAGAGAAAGGAAGGTCAGAGTGCCCTTCTTGCATCTGCTGCTCTTCAAAGTGCCTTTAAAGTAATCAATATGCCCAAATGGTATGTTCTGGAGTGACATATTCTAACCTCCTAAACTGCCTTTACACATTTGGGGCACAATCCAAATCAAAGGTGATAAAATGAGAAATGCTGCTTTGGAGGTAGGAACTCTTATTAGATCTGTTTCACTGATGAGGAAACAAGGTGCAGAGAAGTTGAGTTGCCCAGGGGCTCACAGAGACAGAAGTGAATCCATATTCCTTTGACTTTGGAGCAGTTCTTCACACTACTCAAAGACTGCCTCTCTCAAAGGGGCATGAAGGTCATCAGAAGACATGCTCCCCAACACTCATAAAACTTCCAAGGCAACAAAGAAGTGAATTTCGGAAAGAATTAGAGTATCAGAAGATGTTTCACAATTTCTCCATGAACCCGCCCCCCATACATACACTCCACAAAGGCAGCTGATATGATCCGCATGGAATCAGAGACTCCCAACCCCAAAGATCAAATGACCCTCAACCCCAAAGATGAACAGACAGTGGCTCTTCCCAGGCCAGGGTAAAGAAAGGAAGCCCAGGAGAAGAGAACCGGGGCTGCCTAGGACTCAGTCTACTTCTAGCTTAAAGATGGAAGGAAGGATAATATTTCACATTGGAATAATCATTGTAATACATGAATTTCATTAAAGATTTTTCTCAAGCCATATTTTTATCTCGTTACAAAAGTAATACATATTCATTGTAACAGACTTGCAAAACATACAAGGGAAGAAAGCAGTCACAATACCACCACCAGACACAACCACACTTAACAGTCTGAATACGAATTTGTTTTATGTAAATATGCATATTTTAATAGCAAAAAAAGACATCATCCTGTTCTTGCTATTTTGTAACCTGCTTCTCAAGTAATATCTCACCCACCTTTTCCCAAAGTTGAGTTTTCTCCTCCAGGTCCCCTGATAGCTCATTTAGTGGCTGTAGGCATGATATTCTCCTTCGTGCATTTATGAGGACTTACTCAAACACTCTCTAATTCTGAGATGCCAAGGTGGCTTTTAACTTATTGCTGCTATAAACCATGCTTTTTGTACAAACTTATTTAGCTTGGTCATGATGATCTCCCTAGTATAAACTCATAGATGTAACTATTAGGCCAAATCACAAGTTATTTTTAAGACTTTTAATGAATGTTGACAAAATGACCTCCACAAAGGATGCACTGATTTATACTCCCACTAGCAATGTATGAGGACACTCTCTTCAAAGGCAAAGAACAAAAAGCTGCTCAATGACTGAATGCAAACAGTTCTGTTAATACATATAACTAAGTAAGAGCAAGAATAAGTTTATTCTGTCCTCTCTCCAGGGCTTGCTCACCTTTCAGGAACTCCCCAGGCTCCTTCTATTCTCAGCACTGCAGGAGAACCGCCCTAACTCTGTCACTGGTTTATCCAGGAAGGGATGGTGCCCACCTCCTACTGCTGAGGTAATCCACTGACCAGATTTTATCTGACTTTGTAAATTCTTATCCTTTAAAAGACAGGATTACTTTCTGGGTTGCTGACTTAAAGAGAGCATTTCTTTGAAAGTAAAAGATCTATTAACATATAAAAGAACACTACACCTGGGCAAATCACCCATCAGCTCCGATAGTCTGTCTCCCAGGGAAACTACCTAAAACTGTAAAAGTGAAAGTGAAAAGGTCGCTCAGTCGTGTCCGACTCTTCGCGACCCCATGGACTATACAGTCCATGGAATTCTCCAGGCCAGAATACTAGCATGGGTAGCCTTTCCCTTCTCCAGGGGATCTTCTCAACCCAGGGATAGAACCCAGGTCTCTTCATTGCAGGCAGATTCTTAAAAAGCTGAGCCACGAGGGAAGCCCAAGAATACTGGGGTGGGTAGCCTATCCCTTCTCCAGCAGATCTTGCCAACCCAGGAATGGAACCAGGGTCTTCTGCATTGCAGGCAGATTCTTTACCAACTCAGCTACTAGGGAACCCCAAAGTTCACTTCTAAAATCCCAATGGGTTTGACCTATTTGGGTTCCTTTAGTCCAAAGAAAAGCTCATTGATCCTGAAAACCTAAAAAGCCCAGGATCAGTAAGGAAGGAAATGGCAACCCACTCCAGTATTCTTGCCTGGAAAATCCCATGGACAGTGGAGCCTGAAAAGTTAAAGTACTAATCGCTCAGTCATCTCTGACTCTTTGTGACCCCATGGACTGTAACCTGCCAGGCTCCACTGTCCATGGAATTCTCCAGTCAAGAATACTGGAGTGGGTTGCCATTCCCTTCTCCAGGGGATCTTCCCAACCCAGGGATCAAACTTGGGTCCCCTGCACTCCAGGCAGATTCAGTGGAGCCTGGTGGGCTACGGTGCATGGGGTCACAAAGAGTCGGACACGACTAAGCAACTGAGCGCATAGTAAGAAAGATTGGAAGCTACTGATAAAATTAGTAGTTATTAGAGTTCAGGATCAATTCACTTCCAGTCTGTTGGAGAAGAGCTAATTTATGGAAGACCACCATGATTAATCTTAGAATAAACAATATTAGGACTCAACTAAGGTATGAGTTCCTGGAGCACATTTAGGAAGCACATTTAGTAAAACGTGACTTATTCAGACACGTAATTCTTTCCTTAACTCCGTAAAGTTAAGTGTGGCAAAAATGCCAGAAACAGCTTAGCAATTGGAATATGCAATTTAAAATAAGTAAAGATTACTCCCAGGTAGTTTATTGCTTTAACTACATCGAGGCATGTCCCTGTAGCAGACAGCGTAATGACTCTCATTTCATTTTTGGTTTGTGCCAAATATCTTCAGTTAGTTTTGCTTTATTGGCTTCACTCAATTTATTCAGCACTAGAATGCGATTGTAATGCAACTAGTATTTTAGTTTTATCTTCCACTGGTAATTTTTCTTCTTTATGGTGACTATACTGTCTGCATTAATACAAGCCATAGAAATTATACAGTGTGGAACCTTGTTTTCGGCAGCTCCTTTTCTCATGAAGAGCAGAACCATAAGAGCCAACTGCCATAACATGATGATAGCCAAGTATGTGCCAGGGGAGACGCAACAACATAAATAGCAGCATTTGCAACTCAATAAAGTGATTGACTTGACTAATAATTTACTAGAAAGCCTAATTTTCCCATCAATTCAAAAACAGGTAAAATGTTCTTTAAGATTTTCTATTTATAAGTACTCTTCAAGTAAATCCCTGGAATACAGCGTCCAAGGTGGAAGCTTTTGGAGAAGACTAGAACCCGCTAAGAGTCGGACACGACTGAGCGACTTCACTTTCACTTTTCACTTTTCACTTTTGTGCATTGGAGAAGTAAATGGCAACCCACTCCATTGTTCTTGCTTGGAGAATCCCAGGGACAAGGGAGCCTGGTGGGCTGCCATTTATGGGGTCACACAGAGTCAGACACGACTGAAGTGACTTAGCAGCAGCAGCAGAACCCTTTAGATACTCTTTGAAAATATGGTTAGTCTGATTTGAATCCATCAATTTGACCAACTTCCCAATACCAGTGTAATCTGCTAAGGATTAACTATTTTCATTTTCCTGAATGTGACTAATAAGCCAAGTATGATTTTACTTATAGTTAGACCAAAACAATAGTATACAGTATTACCTTAGTGGTGGTTTTGTAGGACAGGAAGAAAGAGGACTGTATCTTCCAGTTCTGAGAGCTCCTTATTCTAGACACTTTTGCAGAGCTGTCCAAGAAAAGAAACAAATTAAGTCAGATTAGTGACATGGGTTCAGCTGAAAACATATTTCTCAACCATTCCTTGCATCCTACCTATACTTTGTTATAACTAACATATCCCATAGACTAAGGTATCCCATAGACTCTTCAACGGTCTCTATTAAAATCCACAATTCCAGGGAGGGGTAGCATGGCAAAATATTATCAGTCATTGCTTCTTAAAAAAATAAGTTTATTAAATTGATATATAAACACAGCAGAGTCATAATGAACTAGCATATGGGATGGCTATATTTTGAAGGAGAAAAGGAAAGTTTAAAATATGAGTTTCGCACACAATCATCTGAGCTAGCTCATTGCAATAGGGGCCCTGGGGCAGGCAGGAAACAGCCTGGAAAACTGGGCATCAGTGGACAGGATGGCACAGAAAGTGAGAATAAAGAGGCTTCATTATAAACTGAGAGTAACAAAAGATAATAAGTGCTGGCAACTATGTGAAGAAATTGAATTCTTCAAGCATCACTGATAGGAATGTAAAGTGTACAGTCTTTGTGGAAAATAGCTTGGCCATTCCTCAAAAAAACCTAGAGATTTCATTCCTAAATATATAACAAGAGAATGAAAAACATATGTACACACCAAAACTCTACATGAGTGTTGAGAGCAGTATGATTCATAGTAGCTCAAAAGTGGAAACACCCCCAATATTCATCAACTGATGAACGGATAACCAAATGTGGTCTATCCATACAATGGAATATTATTTAGCAACAAAAAGGAATGAAGTACGGATATATGCTACAACACTACGACACAAATGAACCTTGAAAACATTATGCAAAGTAAAAGAAGCTAGTTAGGAAAGACCACATGTTGTAAGATTCCATTTATATGAAATATTCAGAATAGAGAAACTCTATAGATACACAAAGTAGATTAGTAGTTGCCTAGGGCTAGGGGTTCCAGATGTGGAGTGTCTGCTAACAGATTTGGGGTTTCTTTTGAGGGGTCAAAAATGTTCTAAAATTAGATGATGGTGATGATAGAGCAACTCTATGAATATACTAGAGAACACTGAACTGTATACCTTAAATGAATAAATTAAATTATATATAGATAGTATATTCAAAAGCAGAGACATTACTTTGCTGACTAAGGTCCGTCTAGTCAAGGCTATGTTTTTCCTGTCGTCATGTATGGATGTGAGAGTTGGACTGTGAAGAAGGCTGAGCGCCGAAGAATTGATGCTTTTGAACTGTGGTGTTGGAGAAGACTCTTGAGAGTCCCTTGGACTGCAAGGAGATCCAACCAGTCCATTCTGAAGGAGATCAGCCCTGGGATCTCTTTGGAAGGAATGATGATAAAGCTGAAACTCCAGTACTTTGGGCACCTCATGCAAAGAGTTGACTCATTGGAAAAGACCCTGATGCTGGGGGGGATTGGGGGCAGGAGGAGAAGGGGACGACTGAGGATGAGATGGCTGGATGGCATCACGGACTCAATGGACGTGAGTCTGAGTGAACTCCGGGAGTTGGTGATGGACAGGGACGCGTGGCATGCTGCGATTCATGGGGTCGCAAAGAGTCGGACATGACTGAGTGAATGAACTGAACTGAACTGATAGATCCCACATGCTAAACTAGAAAATCCCACATGCTACAAAAAAACCTGAAGATCAAATAAACAGATAAAAATAAATATTTTTTAAAGTTGTGTGAATCAAAGTAGTTCAGTTCAGTTCATGACCTTAGTCGGCAAAGTAATGTCTCTGCTTTTGAATATACTATCTAGGTTGGTCATAACTTTTCTTCCAAGGAGTAAGCGTCTGTTAATTTCATGGCTGCAGTCACCATCTGCAGTGATTTTGGAGCCCAAAAAAATAAAGTCTGACACTGTTTCCTCTGTTTCCCCATCTATTTCCCATGAAGTGATGGGACAAGATGCCATGATCTTTGTTTTCTAAATGTTGAGCTTTAAGCCAGCTTTTCACTCTCCTCTTTTATTTTCATCAAGAGGCTTTTTAGTTCCTCTTCACTTTCTGCCATAAGAGTGGTGTCATCTGAATATCTGAGGTTATTAATATTTCTCCCAGCAATCTTGATTCCAGCTTGTGCTTTCTCAAGCCCAGCGTTTCTCATGATGTACTCTGCATAGAAGTTAAATAAGCAGGGTGACAATATACAGCCTTGATGTACTTCTTTTCCTATTTGGAACAAGTCTGTTGTTCCATGTCCAGTTCTAACTGTTGCTTCCTGACCTGCATATAGGTTTCTCAAGAGGCAAGTCAGGTGGTCTGCTATTCCCATTTCTTTCAGAATTTTCCACAGTTTATTGTGATCCACACAGTCAAAGACTTTGGCATAGTCAATAAAGCAGAAATAGATGTTTTTCTGGAATTCTCTTGCTTTTTCCATGATCCAGCAGATGTTGGCAATATGATCTCTGGTTCCTTTGCCTTTTCTAAAACCAGCTTGAACATCTGGAAGTTCATGGTTCACGTATTGCTGAAGCCTGGCTTGGAGAATTCTGAGTGTTACTTTACTAGCGTGTGAGATGAGTGCAATTGTGCGGTAGTTTGAGCATTCTTTGGCATTGCCTTTCTTTGGGATTGGAATAAAATCTGACCTTTTCCAGTCCTGTGGCCACTGCTGAGTTTTCCAAATTTGCTGGCACATTGAGTACAGCACTTTCACAGCATCATCTTTCAGGATTTGAAGTAGCTCAACTGGAATTCCATCACCTCCACTAGCTTTATTCACAGTGATGCTTCCTAAGGCCCACTTGACTTCACATTTTAGGATGTCTGGCTCTAGATTAGTGATCACACCATCATGATTATCTGGGTCGTGAAGATCTTTTTTGTACAGTTCTTCCGTGTATTCTTGCCACCTCTTCTTAATATCTTCTGCTTCTGTTAGGTCCAGACCATTTCTGTCCTTTATCGAGCCCATCCTTGCATGAAATGTTCCCTTGGTATCTCTAATTTTCTTGAAGAGATCTCTAGTCTTTCCCATTCTGTTGTTTTCCTCTATTTCTTTGCATTGATTGCTGAAGAAGGCTTTCTTATCTCTTCTTGCTATTCTTTGGAACTCTGCATTCAGATGCTTATATCTTTCCTTTTCTCCTTTGCTTTTTGCTTCTCTTCTTTTCACAGCTATTTGTAAGGCCTCCCCAGACAGCCATTTTGCCTTTTTGCATTTCTTTTCCATGGGGATGGTCTTGATCCCTATCTCCTGTACAATGTCACGAACCTCATTCCATAATTCATCAGGCACTCTATCTATCAGATCTAGACCTTTAAATCTATTTCTCACTTCCACTGTATAATCATAAGGGATTTGATTTAGGTCATACCTGAATGGTCTAGTGGTGTTGCCCACTTTCTTCAATTTAAGTCTGAATTTGGCAATAAGGAGTTCATGATCTGAGCCACAGTCAGCTCCCAGTCTTGTTTTTGCTGACTGTATAGAGCATCTCCATCTGAGTACAAGCCTTCAAACCTATTTCCCATCTTCTCTTGCTGTGAGTAAACAACTATATCTTCAAAAGAAATTCCAGATTTTAAGTTGTCATAAATAACATTCTAGGATACAAAGGGTGAAATAATAATAATAAAACCCAACTGCTCATTAGAGGCTGTTTAAATATATTCCTGATTGCTATCCAATATATCCAATCCATCAGGAGAATCATGACCTGGTATGTTAATTGAAATGCCAAGAAAGAAAAAGTACAATCTTGAAAAAATTAGGCAATTGATATCCCAATTGGAATGAGTAAGAAGCTACATAGAAATTCGAGCTCAAAGCCTCTTATAAACAATATCATTTGCCAAAATTTTACTTTTAATGAAATTTGGATTTAGCTTAAACAGATGTGGTGGCATAGCTGCCCACAACATGACTTCTGTAAGGAACAGTAGAAAAACAAGTACTGACCACTAAAAGAATTAGTCTCTTGGAGTGTACACCTGAAGATGAACCTCTATATTTCACAGACTCCAGAATTCTCTATATCTGGTAAAGGAAAACTCCTCTGTAACAACACATCTCATTATCTTTAAGAAAAAGTGTAGGTATTTACCCCAATCCTTGCCAAAAATTCTACATTAAATGCCTTTTCAGATTACAGATCCCTCAGAATGAACATAGAGTTTACCCCATCTTCAAAAAAAAAGGCTTTCTGTCATCCAGAAGATGTTACAGACTCCTTAACTTAATGGATTTATTCTCATGTTGTCTTTCTTTTCAGCAAGCCTCTGAAACAAGCATGTTGCATGAAGAGCAAAAAGGTTTTGGGTACAACTTGCCCACAGGTACAACTCTACACTCTGCTACACGTGACAAATCTTGAGGGCTGCTACATGAAGTATAGTTAGTTATGAACAATGAAGGCTTTATAACGCTTTTATTAATCTATCATCAGCTTCGATTCTGTGGACAGTTTTTGCACTAAACTTGATTATCTTTGCAAAAATCCCAGATGATTCAGTCAGTTCAGTCACTCAGTCACATCTAGGTCTTTGTGACCCTATGGACTGCAGCATGCCAGGGTTCCCTGTCCATCACCAACTCCTGGACACTACTCAAACTCATGTCCATCGCATCGGTGATGCCATCCAAGCATCTCGTCCTCTGGCATCCCCTTTTCCTCACACTTTCAATCTTTCCCAGCATCAGGGTCTTTTGCAGTGAGTCAGTTCGTCACATCAGGTGGCCAAAGTATTGGAGTTTCAGCTTCAGCATCAGTCCTTCCAATGAATATTCAGGACTGATTTTCTTTAGGATTGACTGGTTGGATCTCCTTGCAGTCCAAGGGATTTTCAAGAGTCTTCTCCAACACCACAGTTCAAAAGCATAAATTCTCTGGCACTCAGCTTTCTTTATAGTCTAACTCTAACATCCATACATGACTACCGGAAAAACCATAGCTTTGACTAGACAGACCTTTGTTGGTAAAGTAACATCTCTGCTTTTTAATATGCTATCTAGGTTGGTCATAGATTTCCTTCCAAAGAGCAAGCATCTTTTAATTTCATGGCTGCAGTCACCATCTACAGTTGATTTTGGAGTCCCCAAAAATAAAGTCTCTCACTGTTTCCCCATCTATTTCCCATGAAGTGATGGGACCAGATGCCATGATCTTAGTTTCCTGAATGTTGAGTTTTAAGCCAACTTTTTCACTCTCTTTCACTTTCATCAAGAGGCTCTTTAGTTCCTCTTCACTTTCTTCCATAAGGGTGGTGCCATCTACGTATGTGAGGTTATTGATATTTCTCCCAGCAATCTTGATTCTAGCTTGTGCTTCATCCAGCTCAGCATTTCTCATGATGGACTCTGCATATAAGTTAAATAAGCAGGGTGACAATATACAGCCTTGACATACTCTTTTCCTGATTTGGAACCAGTCTGTTGTTCCATGTTCAGTTCTGTTGCTTCTTGACCTGCTACAGATTTCTCAGGAGGCAGGTCAGGTGGTCTGGTATTCCCATCTCTTTCAGAATGCTCCAGAGTTTGTTGTGATCCACACAGTCAAAGACTTTGGCATAGTCAATAAAGCAGAAATAGATGCTTTTCTGGAACTCTCTTGCTTTTTCGATGATCCAGCAGATGTTGGCAATTTGATCTCTAGTTCCTTTGCCTTTTCTAAATCCATCATGAACACCTGGAAGTTTATGGTTCACATATTGCTGAAGCCTGGCTTGGAGAATTTTGAGCATTACTTTGCTAGTGTGTGAGATGAGTGCAATTGTGCGGTAGTTTGAGCATTCTTTGGCACTGCCTTTCTTTGAGATTGGAATAAAAACTGACCTTTTCTAGTCCTGTGGCCACTGCTGAGTTTTCCAGATTTGCTGGCACTTTGAGTACAGCACTTTCACAACATCATCTTTTAGGATTTGAAATAGCTCAACTGGAATTCCATCATCTCCGCTAGCTTTGTTTGTAGTGATGCTTCCTAAGGCCCACCTGACTTCACATTCCAGGATGTCTGGCTCTAGGTGAGTGACCACACCATTGGGTTATCTGGGTCATGAAGGTCTTTTTTGTATAGTTCTGTATATTCTTGCCACCTCTTCTTAATATCTTCTGCTTCTGTTAGGTGCATACCATTTCTGTCCTTTTTTGTGCTCATCTTTGATTAACACTGCCAGATGATTAACCCTGCCTAAAACCTATGTCATAATACTTTCCAGAATCAGAAGGGCTAGGAATGCTCTTAGGTCAGACAAGATTCCAATTTTAGAGAGAATAAAAGAGGGCTTTCTGAGTCCTACTTCATTCTAGCTTGTACACAGGAGGCAACTTGATTCCTATTTCAGACACATGGGTAGCCTGCCCATCCACCATAGTTAATAGGAAGATGGATGAGTACACTGTGGTGAAGCTTTTCAACAGGAAAAGCCTTAACACCCAGTGCAAACTGTAGGCTAATCAGTTAAAAAAAAAAAATAGTTCAAATTCAACTATGCAAAGAGAAATGATTGATTTTGGCAGGAATCTGTCAGTGTTCAACTAGACTATACTACAGAGTGCCATCTATGAAGATACCCCATGCTGCAATTTAAGGATGTGATTTTTAAATAATTCATCCTGGTGGGATATCAAAGGACTGTAGGAGGCTTCCACAGGGATTCCTCACAGGTCATTTCATGTCCAGGAAGCCAACTAGAACCATGGCCTTCCAATTTTTCTTGCCAGAACGCTCTTTTGTGGCTCTGTGAGATAGATAGGTGGTGGTGGTGATGATGCTGTTAGTACCTCAGTTGTGGCCAACTCCTTGGTAGCCCACGGACTGCAGCCTGTGAGACTCCTCTGACCATGGGATTTCCCAGGCAAGAATTCTGGAGTGGGTTGCCATTTCCTTCTCCAAGGGATCTTGCTGACCCAGGGATGGAACCCAAGTCTCCTGGCAGTTGCCTGCACTGCAGGTGGATTCTTTACCACTGAGCCACCAGGGAAGCCGTGATACAGTTTGAACTTCCCTGGTGGCTCAGACGGTAAAGCGTCTGTCTACAATGCGGAAGATCTGGATTCGATCCCTGGGTCGGGAAGATTCCCTGGAGAAGGAAACGGCAACCCACTCCAGTACTCTTGTCTGGGAAATCCCATAGGCAGAGGAGCTTGGTAGGCTGCAGTCCATGGGGTCGCTGCAAGTCAGACACGACTGAGACAGGAACCCAAGTCTCCTGGCAGTTTCCTGCACTGCAGGTGGATTCTTTACCACCAAGCCACCAGGGAAGCCGGAATACAGTTTACAGGGTCTCAAATAAAAACCTCTCTAGGCATTCAAAATATATTCCTAGCTGCATTTTGAGAGAAAATTTTTTTTTTCTTGTCTATAGACTCCTCTGTAGCTTACAACCATGCAAACTTGAGATAACCCTTGCTTCAGGACAAAATCCCAGCCTTCTACAACTTCTTTCCTGTGTAGAAAGGCATCTTTATGCATGGGGATCTTTGCCTCCCTGGATAACATCACAATAGACCATCCTGGAAGTTCTTATGCTGAGGCTCACTCCATATGATCAATCGGAAAAGGAAGGTTTTTCGGTTTGTATGCTTGAGGGGTTGTCTGTTTATTTTACGGATAAAGGATAGCTCATACACTCACCAGGGGATGAAGAACCAGGTTGAGTTTCAGCTTCCAGGCACAATGCCCCAAATCACACCACAAAACTGAATTAATGAGGATGCCATTGATGCTGGCCTTGAGCTCTGGACACTTCGCTTGGCCTCTTTAACACCAGGACCACCACTTTGCCACCACTAATGCTGTGACCTCCTGTACTGAGAAAGCACCACATCTCTGCCTTCTCACAACTTTGAGACCTAGTGTCACCACCCCACTTTTGAATCAGGCCCCAGGGAGACTGAACTCAGTTCAGAAACAAAGAAACATTCTGGACTTCAATCAAAGAGTGGAGAGGCAGAAGCTTATGCTCTAAAGCGGCGGTTTTCAACCTTTTAGGCACCAGGGACCTGGTTTTGTGGAGAACAATTTTTCCACGGAAATGGGCTGGGGGGCGTGGGGGACAGAGATGGTTCAGGAGGTAAGGTGAGCGATGCGGGGGGAGCGGCAGATGAAGCTTCGCTCATTCACTGCCATTCACCTCCTACCTTGCAGTCCAGTTCCTAACGGGCCAAAGACCCTGAGCTGGGGACCCTTGTTAAGTATCTGTTCCCCTGGACAGGCCACTGTGGGGGTTGGTTTATGGGATTGCTGTTCACAGAGAGAGGGGCGGAGTTCTCTCGGAGAACACGGGGACCCGAGTTCTTGCCAGTCCAGCGCAGGCCTATTGCTCGCAGCACACCCTGGCCATCTCAAATGGAGCTGTTGACCCCAGCTGTTCTCCTCCCACCCACGCACCAAGATGAAGTGTGGGGTGCAGGCTGGAAACTCTAATCCCAAGCGTGAAGTGCAAGGACTGCAGGCAGCCTCCTACAGGCGAGTGAACTAGACTAAGCACAAAGCAAGGGGCTGGGCCTTATCTTACTGTTACTGACCTTTTCGAGGGGGCCCCAACAAGGGCCCTCGTGCATGGGGCCCTTGGAGACAACAGAAGGAGAACGCATTCACTTCAAAAGCAAAGGAAGGCTTTTCTTCTTTCATTAAACAAGACAGACCTAGGAGCACCCACTGTAGAGCGCACCGCTCCCAACGCGCTGCTTTATGGAGATCTCGTCGGTGGGGAGGGGAGCGGGCGGAGTTCTCGCGGGGCTGGCGCTTCTCGGGCTCCAGATCCGAGTACCCAGGCCTCTGCGCACAGCCCGCCGCTGCCGCCATCTTGAACTGGGGTGCCGTGCGCTGCAGTTCTGCACACGGCCCTCCCAGCTAAGGCGTCAGTGCAGCCTTAGAACTCCAGGCCTCAGCCCACTGCACTCTATGAGCAATTGAACCTAGACTAAGCGCAAAGGATTAAAAAAAAAGGTTAGCCTTTATTTTATTACGTAGATTGTCTTGTTATTTCCTGAGAATTGTTAATGGGCTTTGCCAGTGACAAAACCCTTCTCTGCCTCAGGTAAGGAATAATAGCTCTTCATTTGGGGCAGAAGCCCCTGGGGGTAGGCTTCTTGCTTCCAAGGCCTGAGTGGTATATTACTGTTTCCTGCCAGCCTTTCTCCCTTCCGGAAATCTGCTCCCTCCTGTGAGCCAGCCCTCCCCGGCATTTGCTCGAGGCCTGCTTTCTAGGTGAGGGGTGACTGGACTAGGTGGTGTCTGTGGAGTCGTGCCCCAGCGGCCCTGTTTCTGTGGGGAACAGGTGACAGGCTTTTCCGGTAGCAACTGGGTTGCCTAAAAGCATAGCCTCTTTTGAGTTCCCTGAGTCATGCAGCAAATTCCCGTTGACTATCTGTTTTACATATGGTAGCGTATATGTTTCCATGCTGGTCTCCCGATTGGTTCCACCCTCTCCTTCCTCTCCGCCTAGGGTGTCCGTAAGTCTGTTCTCTATGTCTGTGTCTCCATTGCTGCCCTGCAAATAGATTAATTTAAAATTTTTTTAATTAATTTTTTTTATTTTCAAAAAAGCATAGCCGAGTTGAAGCAAACTTCTGGGGGATAACCAGCCTGTTCCCTTAGAACTTACTAAGGCCTGAACCTGGTGTGGAGTCCACATAGGGATTGGCTGACCCAACATGAAGTTTTTAGCCTCCTTTAGCAGGGTGATAATACCTGCTCCTGGAGGCAAGGAAACCACTGGAGTAAAGGGTTCCCAGTTTTTAAGCTAACACCCCCTGGGCAATTCCCCCATCTCATGATTACAAAGGTTAGAGTTAGGTGTCAGGTATATCTGGGAGGGCCAGGGTAGGGGGCCTGAAGTAATTGCTTTTTCGGTTCTTTTTTCTTTTCCTTTTTCTCTCTCACTGAGTGGCCTGCAGGCTCTCGGTTCCCCAACCTGGGCTTGAACCCAGAACATAACGGTGAAAACCCAGACGCCTAACAATTAGGCCACCAGGGAACTGTCTTGCTTTTCCTATTCTTGAAAGGCCCTTTCACGTTCTGAATTCCATTGGGAAAAAATATCCTTAACCATTGCTTTCAACTTTTCATGCAGAGGCCTAGCTATCAGACCAGACAGTTAAGGATCCAGATGTGGCAAAACCCAGACTTCCCCTAAGAAGCTTCTAGTTTTAGGAGGGTTGAGGCTGCAGGTGGTTTCCTTACTTTCCTGGGGTAGGTTTTCCTGATCTTCTATGAGCATGAAGTTTCATTAAGTCACCTTGTGTCTTAAGGCACTTCAGTCTTGTCCGACTCTCTGTGACCCCGTGGACTATAGCCCTCCAGGCTCCTCTGTCCATGGAATTCCCCAGGCAAAAATACTGGAATGGGTAGCCATGCCTTTCTGCAGGGGATCTTCCCAATCCAGAGACCAAACGTGAGTCTCCTGCAGCTCCTGCATTGCAGATGGATTCTTCATTGCTGAGCCACTTGGGAAGCCCATTAAGTCACCCTAGATTATGATATTTGAAACTTTGTCTTGGGCACCTTAAATCCTTTATCAGCTAAATTGTTCAGAGTGGTTACAGTATCTTTATCAGACGCCTCCTTAATGGGGCTATAATCAGAATATCATTAACACACTGGAGGAGAGTTTTATCCACCAGAAGTAGATCTTTAGGTCTTTTAGATCTTTAGCTAAAGTTTACCTAAAGATGACGGGGGAATTTTTGAATACTTGGAGCAGGACTGTCCAGCAGTATTGTTGTTATTGTTGCTCATTTGGGTCCTGACACTCAACAGCAAGTATCTCTTGTGACTCTGTGGCTAATGGAATACAGAATAAGACATATTTTCTATCTAATACAGAACACAAGGTCTTGGTGGACAAGAGAGTGCTCAGCAGGGTGTAGGGATGAGGAGCCACTGGCTATATCCTGGGTGCTTCATTGACTGCCCTGAGGTCCTATACCATCTAGTATTTCCACTGGGTGTCTTTACAGAAAGAATGAGGATATTACAGGCTGATTGGCATGGTCTAACAAGGCTGGGAGAGATTGAAGGCTAGAGAAGGGGATGACAGAGGATGAGATGGTTGAATGGCATCACTGACTCTATGGACATGAGTTTGAGTAAACTCTGGGAGTTGATGATGGACAGGGAGGCCTGGCCTGCTGCAGTCCATGGGGTTTCAAAGAGTCAGACACAACTGAGCGACTGAACTGAACAAGGCCCTAGTCAGTTAGGTCCTGTATAACAAAGGCAGTCCCAATAAGGCCAATCAATAGAGAGGGAACTTTTTGTTTCTTTCTTTCTCTTTCTCTCTTTCTTTTCTTTGGCTGCACCAAACAGCATGAGAAATCTTAGTTCCCTGACCAGGGCCCCATGCATTGAGAGCTCAGAGTCATAACCACTAGACAATCAGGAAAGTCCCAAGAGAGTACTGTTTTCTTCTGGGCCGGGTTTTAGATGAACTATCGCAGGACTGGCTCCTACAGCACATTCTACCATCTCTGGGCCCAGACCTCAGGATTTACTCCAGGGAGGTTGACTTGCTATGTCTGCAAGACTTGGGAGTAGTCATCCACAATATCACTTTATGCCCTTAGTCAAAGAGGGCATCAGTCTTCAGTTTGCCTTCATTAGGTGGATAGCAACCCCCAGGTAATATAAGATACCTCTTCCTAGCAGAAAGGGCATTCAGGGACATACAAAAAGAATGGGTGAGCTCATGTTCAACCAGTTTACATTTTAATGGCTCTGTGGGTGCCCATTTTGGGGCCTTCCCTGGCATTCCCTTAATTGGACAACTCTTGTAACTGAGTTTGCCTGATCTGATGTTCAGAACTAAGTGGCATGGGTATCTACTAAGAAGCCAGCAGGCTTTCCCTGCAGCAGGGGCCCCAGTAAAGACTTGCTTCAATTCTTTGTCTAGCCTCTGGTCAATTTTTATTGATTGGGGAAGGCCAAGAATCCTGGTCAGTATCAGACTTACGGCGCCCAACATGGGGCAGTTGTCTGCTTCCAGGGAGAGAATCTGGGCACCTCTGGGCCACTGGAACACACTTCCCCATGGGTGACAAGTGGCCAACTGAAACTCTTGTTTCAGCGTCCCCGTGTTTGGTGAGTCTGCCTTTCTGGCCCTTGGGGGCCTCAGTACCCTCACTTGGGCAATGCTTTCCCCTCCTCCTTGTTCTTCTCCCTCTCCTGGCATCTCTCTACTCCTTTCTCTGTCCTCTCCTACTTTTGTCCTTTCCTTTTGAGAGAGTGGGCGTTGGACAGCTACAGCATCACTCCTCTCAGCTTGTGAGACCATGCTCCCTCTGGCTGGCAATGGCTCACCTTGACAGGTGATAAGCAGAGGTGGGAGAGGCTGGCTTCATACCATACAGAACCTGGTCCAGCAGGTTCTCCCTGGGTTCTCCCAGATTTATGAAAATGACAGAAGTTTAAACCTCATACTGTGCAGTGGCTGGAACCCTATCGTCCCAGTATTCTTGCCTTTATTTTCCTGCTGTCTCTCTTATCTGTCCCTCTTCCCTTTACCTCTCCTTTGATCTTCATACCTACACTCCCATCTCCTTCATCCTGAAAACTTCTTGTTTGTGACTTTAAGGTTGTTTTTCATGGGTATCTTGTTTTATGTAGTTTTGTCTGTCCAACTCTCCTGCAGTTCTCTGCCAAAATTGTGAGTATGGTGGAGCATTTAAACCTTGAAGTACAAATGCAGCAAACACAACCTACATTGCTTGGGTTACTTAGTGGGATTTTAAAGAACAAAAAGAAAAGAAAGGGACTTGAATTTTCCTCTCCTCTGCTTTTGCAATATAACTATCCTTCGGACTGAGCTGGAAGGGCTTGCCTTTCTCCCCTCTGCCTTTACAATGTTACTCTTTTGTCTGGGCTCTCAGGAGCTACCTGATTCTTCTGTAGTCCCCCAGAGTGGGGGTGGAAAAGGGGGGGATTTTAAACTCAAGCAGAAAAACTATGACATTTCTGGTTTTGTCTTTATGTAAAAAAAATCTTGTGAGCTGTATTTAATTGGCCTAAGGGAGATTGAGTGCCTATGTACATTCTCAGGAGTATAAAGGAGGCTCACCAGAATACATTTTGGGTTCGTATGATCTGGGAAATAGTCAATGGTATTAGAGCTTAAAATATATATATATATATGTGTGTGTGTGTGTGTGTGTGCACTCAGTAAGAAATTATTCAACAAGTTGAGATCCTATGTTGATAGATACAGGGTTCCAAAACAAGTTGTGAGGAAGAAATTAAAAAAAAAAAAAAAAAAAGGTCAAGAACTAGTTCAAAGACTCTTAAAACACCTCACCCAAATCAAGGAGGAGACTTGGGTATCAGAAAACAATTTTTTTGGAGAGAGTTGCTGTTGTGCCAAGACCTACTTCACACACAACGAGGAGAGAGAAAGGAAGCTAAGGGCAGACAGCATGGACTAGTGTCTGACTCCCACCTGAGAAATATAATGGGCAAGAAGCAGTCTGGTGGACTTTGTGGAGAGATGCTCTGAGATCTGCCTGCCTTCCAGAAAGTGTTGGGGCAAAAGATGCACATGTGTTTCCCACGTCCTGGATGCGGGCCACATGGGACAGAGAACTGACAGTTGACATGATTCACCAACAGGTTTGGCCATGTTTCAGTGGAGAGCTACTGAGGGCACCGCCAACCCCAGGAACTGTAAGAGCAGAAGACCGCTGACATCTTCTCCATCACTCAGGTGGAGGGGATGCGAGATAGATGGATAGGGAAGTCCTTGAAGAATCCACAAACATGCCCAAAGAAAACATGTCAGCTTTAAACAGTTGCCAGGCCCAGAAAGCACAAGGCCTTTTAATCACAGAATCAATCAGTTAAGAAAATTCCCACCCCTCTCAGCCACAGAGAGAGAATACTCTCATTGAAGCGGTAGAAAAGAACTGGGGAAAGAAAGAATCCAATCTTGCCCCCACTTTCCAGGATTTTAAACTGCTGCAGCAGAATGACAAGGTTATGGCCTTTTATTACAAATTGAAGTGCTGATTATTATGTGGGACTGGAGATATATGTATATATGTATCTCCATGAGACTGCTTTCAATGTAAAGTAACTGTAGAACCTTTTTTTTCTAAAAGTAAAAAATTGGCCTGGGGCCTGCACAAGTTTACATACAAAGGCACTCTAAAAACTAGCCCAACTGAGAAAATCTTAGCGAGTGGCAGAAATAAAAGTAAAGCCGCTTTTTTTTAACTACATACAGTCCAAAGTACCAGTTATCTTTACAATTCATCTGATGAAACTAATCCCTGAAGGGGAGAGAGAGAGACAACGAAGGCAAAAACTTGCAGAAAGCACACCTTTAAGAAATTCAGATAGTGGATCAATCTTTTAAAAAAATACTTAGAAAAGCTTTAGATTTTACATATAAAGGAATAGAATTCATTCAACAAGATTGCACATTATTTTAAAAGAATAGGAACATTTGGGAAAACACTTGCCAAATAGAAGTTTGAAAATAAGAAATACAGTTTGAAATAAAAATAATCAGACTAGGTTAGACAGCAGACTAGACATTGGGGAAAAGAAATTTAGTGAATTGGAAGGTAAGTCCTAGGAAATCATCCAGTGCTTCTTTGAGCTTTTCAAAGATGCTGGCTTCCCATTAGTGGTGGGTTTTCTCAGAATCTACTGTTCCCCATGTTTCCCTTCGGCCCACCAGTTCATATTAGCCAAGTCCTACAACTGGAGTTAGGGGGCTATTTCCTCCTCGAGCAGTGACTGTATTTCCTGCCTTGGGCTGCTCTGTGACCTGATTTTACCTCTTGATCAAGAACAAGTAGCAAGACGTTAAGGAAGGTAGGCTTCATCTTGTGAGGCTTTGCAGGTTTATAAGCAAGAGAAGCCTGCCTTCCCCTAGCAAAGGAGAAATTCATCCCAGAGTTGCGGGAGAAACCAGGGGCCCCAGATTCTCAAGCCTGTCTACCCAAATGTCCCAGTGCCGGAACTCAGTCTTCTCTCAGGGTGCTGCCTTTGGTAAGGCTGTACTTCAGTCTCTTTTGTAACATCGCCTTCCTTAAAATTGGCCCCTGAGCCTGGATTTCAGCACTGTCTGCCCTATAGTTACAAGAGATGAATCTCTTTAAAAGCTGCTTTGGGGGCTTTCCAATATTCATAGTGTGCCTGAGTTGACAGCTGAATTGAGGCTGCATTTTCTATTTTCAGATGTTCTGTATCAGTCAGGATTTGATCAGAAAAATAGAACCACTAGGAATGATCTAGATCGTGGGACTTACTATAGGGATTTGACCTTATGCAATCGTGGGAGCTGGTTGTACAGTCTACATACAGCTATTGCCTCTGCATCACTACTGGTTTCCACATACTCCAAAGAGTTTCCCCAGGATAGCTATTCCTGTTGCTCTCCCAAATTATACTAAACTCATCTGAAGACAAACCTCAGATGAAAGTGACTCACGTAAATGAAGGGTCAAGGTGATAACAGCAAATACCAGATATCTGAATGACTCGGTTATATACATTTTATTGACTTAGGGCTAAGAGGGAGAAGGCAATGGCAACCCACTCCAGTACTCTTGCCTAGAAACTCCCATGGATGGAAGAGCCTGGTGGGCTGCAGTCCATGGGGTCGCTAGGAGTTGGACACGACTGAGCGACTTCACTTTCACTTTTCACTTTCATGCATCGGAGAAGGAAATGGCAACCCACTCCAGTATCTTGCCTGGAGAATCCCAGGGACAGGGGATCCTGGTGGGCTGCCGTCTCTGGGGTCGCACAGAGTCGGACACAACTAAAGTGACTTAGCAGCAGCAGCAGCAGGGCTAAGAGAATGAAATCAAGAAAGAGTGGCACTGCTATAAAACAAGGGCCAGGAGGAGACTAGAAATCTTAATGTCCTCTCCAGTGAATCATCCAAGAGTACTTCTTCACAGCATGAATCCTTCCCTGGCAAGTTCCTGTTTTCAATTTTGTCTCTAAAGAACCGCTTGGGTGAAGAGGAAGAGCACTGAAGATGGGTTTATTTGAGAATGTTGACCTATCTCAGCCCACCCATAGAAAGAGATTCTTTTTTCTCCAGCAGACCCCTTAGAAATGTTTCCAGAGAGGGCAACCGCTCCCAGATGTGTAATCCTTATCAATGTGGCAGAGGGGCTATCAAAGTGGCAAAGATCACATGGCTGTTAAGATAAAGGTTTGGCAGTTCTGGGTGGGCTTATCAAGGTTTAGCAGTAAACAAGGTTTGCTGCTTCAACTACATTTAAAAAGTTCATTGATTTGTAGCTAATACCAAGTTGTCATAGTTTCATGAGTAACAGCTTGTGGTTTGCAGAATCAAAGCCTTTTCCTGAATCAATAATAGCAGATTCACTGAGGTGGCCTGAGCATCTGTAGAGAGAGGGGGGAAGCCAAGAAATAGGCCCTGGTAGAGAGAAGGAGTAAATTTGGTCAGACTACAAGTGGTTTATAAAAGAGGGAAAATGACACTCTCCTTCCCAAAGCAGCAGAAATTGAGCCTTTTAAAAATTCAAACTGATCCATAAAGAGACTATTGTTATGAAAACATTTATAGATTAAATATGTGCATACATACATATAATAAATTGACTCTAAGGGAGGGAAAAGGCCAAATTGAAGATTTTATAAAAGCTCATCAATTGGTTTAATCGTCATCAAGATGACTTTTCCACATCCTGAGCCTGGCATAACTGAGTATTTTTCTAGACCTAGCTTCTTGGAAACATTGACCTCTACTTCTCTTTATTCCCTGGAGGAAAATATGCACGTGTGGGCAGGCACACATCCAGACTTGCATACAGAAACCCATTATGTTGTTCCTAACTATACTAAGACATATTTCTAATAATATTTTAGTGTTGTGCTGAACTTTCACAGCATTTTCTCAGCCTGCTCCATTTAAGCTTCATAGTATCCATGTTGAACTGAAAAGCTGTCATTCCTATTCCCTTTTGAATGAGAAAAAATTTTAGTCTTAGAATCAGAACAGCTAGCCCAGTTTTCCTAGTGGTGCCCAGGGCATGCATGCTCAGTCGCTCAGTCATGTCCAACTCTTTGTGACCCTATAGACTCTAGCCCAACAGGCTCCTCTGTCCATGAAATTTTCCAGGCAAGAATACTGAAGTGGGTTGCCATGTCCCCCTCCAGGGATCTTCCTGACTCAGGGATCAAACCCTCATCTCCTGTGTCCAGGGAAAACAGCCCTAATTGATCAATATACTGTTTTCTAAGAAGCTCAGACTAAATGTCATAATCCTTCCCTCAGCTAACTTCTAGGCAGTCACTATCAATTGATAAGATGACATGAAAAGTAAGCCTAGTTAATATTCTGGACCCAAGTGATCTGCCCAAAGTCATAGGACTACTTCATGGTAAAGTCAAGTCACACATCTCTTCTTTCCATACTTTCTTTATGAGGTAGAAAGATTTTACCCCTGTGAGGTAAGTTTGCCTTTGTCACAACCAAAATCTATGGTCACTTAAGGATTTTTACATCCTTCCTTACAACTGCCAAACCCTATTCATGCTTGCTATTTTAGAAAGCTTAAAACATAACAGAGAACTCCTAGAAAATTTGAAATTACATACCACATATGATACATTGTTCACATCATATTTCTACAAGACCATGTTGCTCTAGATAATATGTAGCTGTCAGAATCTTTCCAAGCAAAGAATGGGATTAAGACTAGTACTTTTTTTTTTTTTTTTTTTTTAAACCATACGGCACATGGGCTCTTGGTTTTTGACCAGGGATCAAGATCACACCCACATCCCCTGCCTTGGAAGGGTAGAGTCTTAACCACTGGACTGCCAGGGAAGTTCCTAAAGACTTGTATTCTTTAATTAAAATATCTGTTGAGCCCAAATAATTTCTGAGAGTGATAAATGCCAAGAAAAAGATGAAAGCAGAGTAAAGGGATAAAGAATGACCGTGGGGATGGGGTGAGCGCTTTCAGATGGGGTGATTGGGGAAAGTCTCTTTGAGGAGGTGAAAACTGGAGCAGAAATGAATGAAGTGAAAGATTTGCCATCTGAAGAGCTGGGAATAGCAAGAGGAAAAGCCTCAAGAAGAATAAGTTGTATATGACTGAGAAAGAGGGTGGGAATGTACTAGGAGATGTCAGAGAGGCCATGGTGAGGAGTTGCCATTGTATTCTGGGCATGATGAGAGAGCTCTGCTGAATTTAAGGCATGTAAGTCATGATTCAGTTTTAAAAGATTACATGACCAAATATTTATTTTTAAAGATCACTGAGTAGTGTGAACAATGTACTCGGCAAAAGGGGAAAAGAATAATGGTGCAGCAACAAGCTGGGGTCCCTCACTGCAAAATTCCAGTTGAAATTGTCCAATAGGAAGATAAGTCTGATGATCAGAAGGGAGTAATCCATAAACAGAGACTGACTGGGGGTCATTAGCTGTGTAGGCTTGGGTCTTCCCTAGAAGCAGACCTATAGACAGAATTACACATGCAAGAGATTCATTGAGGGAAATGGCTGTGAAACCCTGTAATTCAGATTGGGACTTGAACCTACAGTCTTTCAACTGAGATCACACACCTGGTTTCAGGACTTGGTGAAGCTTAGGTTCTTGATGACTCATTGCAGAAAGAATTCAATGAGAGACAAACTGATAGATAAGAGGTGGATTTATTTAGAGAGAAACACACTCCACAGACAGAGTGTGGGCCCTCTCAGAAGAAATATGGCCATGGTTACTTTTTATGGGCTGGTTAGTTTCATAGGCTGAGGAGTGGGAGCATGTTCCAACTGTTCTGGGAAAGAGCAAGGGATTTCCAGGAATTGGGCCACCGTCCACTTTTTGGTCTCTGGTGGTTGGCCTCAGAACTGGTCTGGAACTGATGGTATGTCAGTAAGTTTCTGATGGTATGTCAGTAAGTTTCTCATGTGTTACAATGAGTGTGTTTACTGAGGCTCTAGGTCTAGTGGAAGTTGACTCACCCACCATCTTGGACCTATCTTGCTCTAATCAGTTTATGTCATGTCCTATGCTTTTGAACTGTGGTGCTGGAGAAGACCCTTGAGAGTCCCTTGGAGAGCAAGAAGATGAAACCATTCAATCTTAAAGGAAATCAACTCTGAATACTCATTGGAAGGACTGATCCTGAAGCTGAAACTCTAATACTTTTTGGCCACCTGATGTGAACAGCTGGACTCATTGGAAAAGACCCTGATGCTGGGAAAGACTGAAGGCAGAGGGAGAAGAAGGTGACAGAGGATGGGATGGTTGGATGGCATCACCAATTCAATGGACATGAACTTGGGCAAATTCCAGGAGATGGTGAGGGAAGACTGGCGTGCTGCAGTCCGTGGGGTCGTGAAGAGTCAGACATGACTTGGTGACTGAACAACATGGCTGCGTCCTTCTTTTAAAGTTTGTGCCCTGCCCCCTTCCCTCCTGTTTCACCTATAAAGGATAAAAAGGAGGAGGCAGACAAAGTAGAGAGAGCCATCAGGCAACAGGACAGATGGGAACTTGCAAAGGAGTAGGGGAAGGAAGCTTTGACCAGAGGAGTCTCAGACTGCAGTGCAGTTCCAAGCAAGGTGTAGCAGAAGAACTGATGCCATAATTGCCACTATAATGGCCTGCTATGCCTAGTCATTTATCAGGAAACACTTCTGGGAAGCATGCCTTCATCAGGGATGTGGAGGTATGTCCAGAAGGACAGCAACTGAGGCCATCAGTCAGTTATGCTTCCCACAGCAGGAGATCAGAGCAGCTGGTTTTCATGGCCACCTTAGTAGCCAGAATGTGGACATGCCCTCCTCGCCTGCCTTCTCAGGGACTTAGCTCCAGCATCTTCATCCTATTCACCTCCACTCAAACAAGCTTCAGGAATATGCATCTTTAGAAAGCCTCCTCTTGATCTCAAATCTTCCAGACAATGCTCTCTCTTGTCCCCATAAACACCCATGACAAGTCCACCAAAGATGCTTCTACTTTCTTATCTCCATTCACTCGTCCATCCACACCTCTCTCTCTTCTGCTCCTCCAATGGCATTAAGGCTTTAAGACCACCAGCAACCTCCATTTTGCAACCTCTATTGCTGAATCCAATAGAGATTGACTTTCTCTTCTTACCTAATCTTGGCAGCATTTGATGAGGTTGATTGCTGCTGCTGCCAAGTCATTTCAGTTGTGTCCGACTCTGTGCGACCCCATAGATGACAGCCCACCAGGGTCCCCCATCCCTGGGATTCTCCAGGCAAGAACACTGGAGTGGGTTGCCATTGCCTTTTCTGGATGAGGTTGATTATTCACTCCTTAAAATACTTTCTCTTTGCTGGTTTCTATGAAATCACATTCGCAGTAATCCTACCCCTCTTCTCATTCCTTGCTGGCTCTACACTCCTAAACCTTCTTGCTCTATTTTCCCTCAGTTTGGAAGAGCCTATCGTCTTCCTCTGTGGTGGGAAGCTGCCTTTACAGCATATCTTTCGTCCTTTCTTCTCTTGGGGCTTAAACTAAAAACTCTGTGTTCAGTCCTCTAAGTTTTACCTCTTTGGAAATCATAAATCTTCCTTCTCTCCACAAAAATCTATCGCTTGCAAATGAAAAAGATTTATTTTTCCTATCTTTTTTTTTTTTTTTTGGCTGTACCTCACAGCATATGGAATTATAGTTGCCTGACCAGAGATCAAACTCCAGCTTCCTGCTACTGGAAGCTCCAAGTCTTAACCTTTGGTGGTGGTGGTTTAGTCACTAAGTCATATCTGACTCTTGCAATCCTGCAGAGTGTAGCCCACCAGGCTCCTCTGTCCATGGGATTTCCCAGACAAGAATACGGAGTGGGTTGCCATGTTCTTCTCCAGGTGATCTTCCTGACCCAGGGATCAAACCCACATCTCCTGCATAAAGGTGGATTCTTTACTGTTGATCCTGTAAGGAACCCCTTTTTAACCATTGGACTGCCAAGCAAATCCCCCTACTTTTTTTTTTTTTTAAAGTGATCTATTTTGAAAACAAGGTTAATCCTTCTCTCTGTTCTAAACTTTGTCTGCCCTTCCCTGAAGCTATGGGATGTCTCATCTTCAATGGTGGGGAGTCTGGGACAAACCAAATTGCTGAGAATGAAATATCTCAGCACTAGACTGTCCATCAAGCATATCCACTTGCCTATCTCAGAGGCATAGCAAAACATTACATGCTTAAAACCTGTGATCCTCCCCATATCCAAATCTGCACTGTCTCTAGTCCAGCTCCACAAGAGAATGCATCCTCTGTTCATTCAGTTGCTCAAGTCATGAATCTAGGAAACAAGTTCTTTTTTCCAACCCCTCCCTTTCATCCATCACCTCCAGTGAGAGACCAGACCTTGCCCATTCTGCTATTCCCACTCCCAATTTTCTCTCACCTGTGTTCACTTTTCTCCATCTCTACTCTCCTGCCTGACTCTTAACCATTAATGTATCTTCTCTGGATTACTGAAATAACCTTCCACTGGTCTCCCTGCTTCCCTTCTTACTTCTTTCTAATCCCATCTAGACACAGTTACTGAATGATCAGACAAAGCCCAGCAGGTCATGTCAATACCTTGTTCTATGACTGTGTGGATCACAGTAAACTGTGGAAAATTCTGAAAGAGAAGGAAATACCAGACCACCTGACCTGCCTCTTGAGAAATCTGTATGCAGGTCAGGAAGCAACAGTTAGAACTGGACATGGAACAACAGACTGGTTCCAAATAGGAAAAGGAGTACATCAAGGCTGTATATTGTCACCCTGCTTATTTAACTTATATGCAGAGTACATCATGAGAAACGCTGGACTGGAAAAAACACATGCTGGAATCAAGATTGCTGGGAGAATATCAATAACCTCAGATATGCAGATGACACCACCCTTATGGCAGAAAGTGAAGAGGAGCTAAAAAGCCTCTTGTTGAAAGTGAGAGAGGAGAGTGAAAAACTTGGCTTAAAGCTCAACATTCAGAAAACAAAGATATGGCATCTGGCCCCATCACTTCATGGGAAATAGATGGGGAAACAGTAGAAACAGTGTCAGACTTTGTTTTTTGGGCTCCAAAATCACTGCAGATGGTGACTGCAGCCATGAAATTAAAAGGCGCTTACTCCTTGGAAGAAAAGTTATGACCAAGCTAGATAGTATATTCAAAAGCAGAGACATTACTTTGCCGACTAAGGTCCTAGTCAAGGCTATGGTTTTTCCAGTAGTCATGTATGGATGTGAGAGTTGGACTGTGAAGAAGGCTGAGCACAGAAGAATTGATGCTTTTGAACTGTGGTGTTGGAGAAGACTCTTGGGAGTCCCTTGGACTGCAAGGAGATCCAACCAGTCCATTCTGAGGGAGATCAACCCTGGGATTTCTTTGGAAGGAATGATGCTAAAACTGAAGCTCCAGTACTTTGGCCACCTTATGCGAAGAGTTGACTCATTGGAAAAGACCCTGATGCTGGGAGGGATTAGGGGCAGGAGGAGAAGGGGACGACCGAGGATGAGATGGCTAGATGGCATCATGGACTCAATGGACGTGAGTCTGAGTGAACTCCGGGAGTTGGTGATGGACAGGGAGGCCTGGCGTGCTGCGATTCATGGGGTCGCAAAGAGTCAGACACGACTGCGCGACTGAACTGAACTGATATTTTTTCAATGGTTTCCCATTGGGCTTGCAATAAAATACAAGATGCTTAATGTGACCTACAAAGCGTCACACATTCTGTCTGCTGTCTCTGTCTTTAGACTCACAACAAGCTGCTTTGTTGCCCCAGGTGCCAACACAGGCGTTCCCATATTCTCTGAATGCCCTGAGCATTTTCCTCCCTCTGAGACATCACAAAGGCTAATCCTTTTTCTCCCCAACACCCGTCCTTGCCTTCTATTCTACTTCATACCTCAGACTCGTCAAAGAGAATTTTCCCCAATCCAAATTAGATCCGTAAGTTACACTCATGGTATCCTTTTCTTTTCCGTCGTGGCAATGATTGTTGCCTGTGGTTTAAAGTCATTTATGAGATGTACCTATTAAATGTTTGCATCCCCACTAGCCTTAAGGGGAGGAATTATGTCATTGCTCATCAATTAGCATAATCTCTAACACAAAGTACAGACTCACTATTTGCTAAATAAGTAACCGGTCTCATATCGGTTGAATAACAAAGGAAGAAGGAAGAAGATGGAACCTTAGGCAAAAAAGAACATGCAAAGGGCTTCCCTGCTTGTCCAGTGGTTAAGAATCCAGCTACCAAAGCCGGGGACATGGGGTTCCATCCCATGTGTCCGGGAAGATCCCACATGTAGTGTAGCAACTAAGCTGATGCGCCACAACTCTTGAACCAGTGTTCTAGAGCCCATGAGCTATAAATACTGAAGTCCATGTGTTGTAGAGCTCATGTTCCACAACCAGAGAAGCCACCACAATGAGAAGCCTGGGCACCACAATGAAAGTAGCCCCTGCCAGCCACAACTAGAGAAAGCCATGCACAGCAATGAAGACCTAACACAGCCGAAAATAAGAATAAATAAATGAATAAACCTTTAAAAGAGAGAGAGAAAGAGAACTTGTAAAGAGGAAGCAAAGGAAGAGGAACCAGAAAAGGAAATAGAAAATTGTGGAGTCAGAAGAT
The DNA here is from genome assembly GCA_006408695.1 of Aepyceros melampus. Classification (NCBI taxonomy): domain Eukaryota; kingdom Metazoa; phylum Chordata; class Mammalia; order Artiodactyla; family Bovidae; genus Aepyceros; species Aepyceros melampus. Next base: position 410,360 of record SJXQ01004864.1, on the reverse strand, counting down.
AAAAAAAAAAGTATGATTTTGAAAGAATTGCATGTTGGAAAACTGGGCAGAGTTTTTCTATATGCCCCATACAGAAAATACCAAGTGTTGGTGAGGAACAACTGGAGTTATCACACATTACTGATACAAGTGTAAAATACAAGTGTAACATGCACTGTTTGGCAACAACAAAGCTCAGCATATGCGTACTTCCTGCACCAGCAATTCTTCTCCCAAGTTTATGCCCGAAAGAAAGAAGTATGCACATATGCGCACCATAAATACATGACAGGAATGTTTATTGCAGCACTATTTATTGTAGTTTAAAATTGTCATTGTTGTTTTTAGTTGCTAAGTCATGTCTCACTCTTTTGAGACCCTATGGACTGTAGCCCGCCAGGCTCCTCTGTCCATGGAGTTTCCCAGGCAAGAATACTAGAGTGGGTTGCCATTTCCTTCTCCGGGGGGTCTTCCCAACCCAGGGATTGAACCCTTGTCTTCTTCATTGGCAGGCAAAGTCTTTGTCACTAAGCCACCAGGGAAGCAGTTAGAATAATTCAAATGCCCATCGACAGTAAAATGAACAAATAATCATATATTCATGCAATGGGATATCATATAACAATGAAAATGAATGAATTACACTACACACAATGACCCGGCAAACATTGTTGTGCAAAAGTAGTCAGGCATAAGAGTGTATAGTATTTGATTCTATTTGTTTAAAATTCAAAACCAAGCAAAACTAATCAGCACTATTAGAACTCAGAATAGTGGTTGCCTTAGGGGAGAGTATGAAGTGCTGGGACACAAGTGGAATTTTGGGGAGCTGCCTTGTTCTGGTTCTTGACCTGGGTTTACTTTGTGAATATTCATTGAACTGTACACACATGATTTGTGCATCCTATGTTAGACTTCAATAAAACTTTACTTAAAAAGACAACTTGGTAATCTTCTATTTAAATTGCTTAGCTGCTAGCTGCTAATAGATTATCACTGAATCTTTTCAGGAAATGAAAGTGTTGGTGTGTATGCCGCTTAGTGTGTATGTATGTGTGGGTGTTGAACATTGAATATTCTTCAGAAATGCAGTCAGGTGAAAGGAAACATCAAATTTATTATGCTCTCTTAAATAACTTGGCTTATGTGCCACAATGTTTCCATAAACGATTCTCTATTCAATGAGAGTCAATCTACTTGTATTGTTAGAAGGATCTGAAGTAACCCCAACCGTATGCTACATCTATCAAATTTCATTTTACCCTCTCCTTTTATTCAGTAAATCATTCAATCACTGAGCATTTTCTCTGACCAATCCCAGTGAGAGCTGGTGGGGATTCAGAGAAAACTCTATATCTTCCTTTCTTATCTCTTTTCTTAGGGCCTGAGGAATTCAGCAGGGATGCTTGCCAAGAGTGTCTGAGCCTCAGGAACAAGGGCAAGACTGTGTGAGGTTTTCACCTAGAATAGCTGGAAACTGTATAATCAAAGGGGCAAGGGAAACCAGAGTCCACTGGGAGAAAGAATTGGTTCAAAGAATCTGAAATGGTAGGCATGCTGACCTCAGGAAACAGATGCTAAGGAGATCAGGCACAGGTCAGGAAATAGCTGTAAAGATGACCCAAGGGGGCTTCCCTGGCAGTTCAGTAGTTAAGACTCCCTGCTTCCACTGAGCAGGCCAGGGGTTCCATCTCTTGTGGGAGAACTTAGATTCCACCAGTCATGCAGCAAAAGAGATAACCCAGGGCTCAGTGATGAAGAGTCCGCCTGCCAATGCAGGAGACATGGGTTTGATCCCACGTGGAGGATCCCACATGCCACAGAGCGGCTAAGGCCATGCGCCATAGCTGTTGAGTCTATGCTCTAGAGCTAGGAGCCGCAACTGCTGAGCCCGCGTGCTGCAGCTACTGAAGCCCTGCATCCTGGAGCCTCTGCTCCACAGCAAGAGAGGCCACTGCAGTGAGAAGCCTGTGCACCACAACTGGAGAGGGGCCTGTGCAGCAGCGAAAAGAACAGCACAGCCAAAAAGAATAAATACAATTATTAAAAAAAAAAGATGGCCCAAGATAACAGAGATGGCAGAGACTCAAGAGTGGCAACAGGTGGGATCCATAACTGGGTGGATTTGTAAGGGGTGCATGGTCTCTAAAACTTTAGAAACAATGTTAACTGACTAAAAGTCTAGCAGCCTTCTGTTATCCCTGCATGCATGCTAAGTCACTTCAGTTGTGTCCAACTTTTTGTGACCCTATGGCCTATAGCCTGCCAGGCTCCTCTGTCCATGGATTTCTCCAGGCAAGAATACTGGAGTGAGTTGCCATGTCCTCCTCCAGGGATCTTCCCTTGCACCAGCAATCCTTAAAAAAAATGTTTGTAAAATACTTCAACCTCTGAATGCTAAATGAAAGCAACCTAAATGTCGCTCACCTGAAGAATGGATTAGTGGGTCATGGTATATTCATACAGGGCAGTAGAAGCAGACGACCCAGCACTCCATGTATCAACCTGGGCAACGCCAAAGCATAATATTACTAGTTGCAGAAATCTACACTCTAATGGCATTTACACAGAGTTTTAAAACGCATAGAAAATGAGGGTTGTATGTGGATCCAGGTTGTAAAAGTACAGAGTGCGTGGGGACGACCATTGCTGGAGAGGGAAGTGACTCCCAGAAATAGGGAGAAAGGAAAGCAACCAGAAAGGGAACGTAGTACATATATTTGTAGTATTTTTAAGCTCAGAGGTGGAAACCCCAAGTTCATTATTTTTACTACCTGGTTTTTTTTTTTTCCCTACATGTCAGAAATATTTCATAAATACAAAAAGATTTGAGCCACACACCATAAAAGTCCTGCCTGCCAGGGAGGACTGTGCCTGCCTGACCTTTAATACACCAGTGCAGGTGAATGAGTCACAAAAAGAACTGACATAGGTATCAAAGATATCCAGAGCCCATTTCTGTTGGTGGCAAGAGGGAGGGCATGGGGCCAGGTTAAAAACAAAAAATCTGGCTTTTGGGAAAGAAGCTTTGGCAGTATGTTATCTGAAAACAAAATGACATGTTCTCAGCACTGATGCAGGGCTAAAAGGTTAACATCCATGTGAAAACCTGCCCAAACTACCACGTCCAGACCCTGTTACATGTAGGCAGGCAGGCAGGCAGGCAAGGATGACTCAACTCTCAATAGCTGGAGTCTGGGAAACAGCGTGCCCGCAGAACTAGGCGCCGTGATGTTTTGGAATATGTGTCGGTGAGGTTCTCCATGTTAAGCAGCTTTACACGTTGTTATTAGAATCACGTTAGCACAGTGCTACAGCAAACGTCCCACGTCCACAGATGATTCTTTCCTAGAACCTATTGGTTTGCTTTTCTTCTCTTTTCCTTCTGAATAGCGGCTGACAGACAAAGGCGAGCTGGCCTGGGCCTTTGATGCCAATGCCAATTGAACAATAGCCCTGCTTGTGGCAGTCACCCTCTTTGTTCAGCCAGGAGAATGCTGAAGCTGTTGCTCTCGTTGGATCCCGTGTATGTGGGTGGCCAGAGCAAGGTGCATTTGGCAGCCAGATGTAGATTCTGGGTGGTATGAGCTGACTGTCCACATAGCTAAAGCTGGGGACTTGGCTGGGACTCCCCTGACCAGTGCAATCAGAGAGACCAGATGGACTCGCCTCCTGGTCCTTTGAAGATGGTATCCTTTATTTAGCTAAAGGGGAGAGGCAGCCAACCATCTGACCTGGAAAGCGTTCTCGGGCAGCCTGGTTCTTTCTGTGCACATCTAAAAGAAAGAGAAAGGGCACTGTTGAAAGGAAATTTAGGGAGCGCCTTTGCAAGCCACTGAGGAGTTTGTAAAATCACACTTAACAAATGGGCACCAAAGGTTCCATTAACCATTGGCAACTTCCCATTTATTTTCCTGGGGCAGCTCCACTAAGAAGGCAGATGACACTACAGGGAATTTGCCACCATTTCTAGGGGTTTTCTTGCTAGTGCTGCTATGTCCACCAGAGCCATTTCTAGCTCTGAGAGCTGCTCCTCTCTGTAGATCACCCTCCTTAGAAAGACAATCTGGACATGACTGGTAGGTCAGGGTGCAAGGGCTTTGCTTGCCACACCCTTGTTTGTGCTGTTCTCAGGGGGAGGTACTGAGTTCTTATCACATTCCCAAGGGGATCCAGTTATGACCAAGGTGTGTTGTGTTAGCCAGTCAGTCGTGTCTGACTCTTTTCGACCCTATATAGCCCGCCAGGCTCCTAAGTCCATGGGATTCTCTCGGCAAGAATACTGGAGTGGGTAGCCATTCCCTTCTCCAGGGGATCTTCCCGGCCGAGGCATCAAACCCAGGTCTCCTGCATTGCAGGTGGATTCTTTACCATCTAGCCACCAGGGAAGGCTGTGACCATGGTGGGCTCAGCATAGAGCTCCACCCTGCCCACATCAGGTCCTGGGATTCCTCTAAAATGCAACTAGGGCTAGGCTCTCTACTCAACAAATCCATTTGAAATCAACCAACCACCTTGTGTTTTGAACTCTAATCCAGTTTCCACACTGTGGCTTCATACTCTCTCCCTGGCTAAGCCCTTTTAGATAGTCTACCTAATTGGATGGTATTCCCAATTTGGATGAGTGTTTCATCCCTTGATACAAACTCGTTCCCCATAGAGCCTGCTCTAGTATCCTGCTCAACTCAATACTTGTTGGAGTTAAGGTGGAGATATAGGAGCACAGGGCCAACTGTGCACAGATGCATAAGTTATTCACTGCACAAAGTCTTCCAGACAAGATGGTGGATGGGGAAGGAAATACCATTAAAGAGTCCTGTGGACTTACAGTATCTCCATCTCATCAATACCTAATTCATGCAAGTGCCAGTGTTAGTGTTTTACCTAATCAAATCAACACACCTTTTTTAAAATTATTTTTTTTTGCCCATTGCAAACGGCTCTCGGGATCTTAGTTCCCCGAAGAAAAGTGAAAGTGAAAGTCGCTCAGTGGTGTCCAACTTTTTGCAACCCCATGGACTAAACAGTCCTCGGAATTCTCCAGGCCAGAATACTGGAGTGGGTAGCCGTTCCCTTCTCCAGGGGATCTTCCTGACCCAGGAATCGAACCAGAGTCTCCTGCATTGTAGGTGGATTCTTTTCCAGCTAAGTTATTAGGGAAGCCCTTGAAAGGGAAAGTTGCTCAGTCAGGGAAAGAAGGAAAGAGTCAGTTCTGACTCTCTGCAACCCCGTGGACTATACAGTCCATGGAATTCTCTAGGCCAGAATACTGGAGTGAGTAGTCTTTCCCTTCTCCAGGGGATCTTCCTGACCTGAGAATTGAACTGGGGTCTCCTGCATTGCAGGCAGATTGTTTACCAGCTGAGCTACCAGGAAAGCCCCCTGACCAGAGATCATACCACACCCTGGGTAGCGAAAGCTCTGATTCCTAACCACTAGACTAATTTCTTTCTGTTACTAGTGTTACCTACTTTTATTCCACTGTGACTAAAAAACATACTTTGCATAATTCGAATCCTTTTAGACTTATTGAAGGTTTTTATGGCCTAGTATATGATCTGTATCAGAGGATGTTCTAGGTGCTCTTGAGAAGAATATATATTTTGCTGTCATGTGGAGTATTTTATAGAAATTTGTTATCTCTGGTTTGTTTATAATGTTGTTCAAGTTCTTTATTTCCTTGTCGAGCTTCTGCCTAGTTGTTCTATCCATTATAGAAAGTGGGGTATTGAAGTTCCCAATCATAATTATTGAATTTTCTGTTTCTCTCTTCAGTTCTATCAGGCTTTTGTGTCATATATTTTGGAGCTATGTTTTTATCTTTATTGTTATTTATTTATTTCTATTTATGTTTTGGCTGCACCCCACAGCTTGCAGGATCTGAGTTCCCTAGTCAGGAATTGATCCTGTATCCTCGGCAGTGGGAAGTGTGGAGTCCTAACCACTGGACTGCCTGTGATTTTAGGTGCATTTATGTTTGTAATTGTTACATCTTCCTGATGACCCTTTTATCATTATAAAGTTTCCCTCCTTATCTCTAGCAACATTTTTGTTTTAAAGACTATTTGTGTTGTGAAGTTGCTCAGTCATGTCCGACTCTTTACGACCCCGTGGACTGTAGCCTACCAGGCTTCTCTGTCCATGGGATTCTCCAGGCAAGAATACTGGAGTGGGTTACCATTTCCTTCTCCAGGGGATCTTCCCGACCCAGGGATCAAACCCAGGTCTCCCGCATCGAAGGCAGACGCTTTAACCTCTGAGCCACCAGGGAAGCAAAGTATCTGATAATAGTATAGCCGCTCCAGCTTTATTATAGTTGCTATTTGCATGATATACAGTTTTCCAATCCTTTTACTTTCAAATATTTGTATCTTTGAATCTAAAGTATGCATTCTGTTGACAGAATATAGTTGGACTTCATTTTTATCCAATATGTTAATCTCTGCCTCTTAATAGAGTTATTTAATCAGTTCACATTTAATGTTATTATCGATATAGTTGAATTTACATATGCCATTTTACATTTTGCTATCTATATGTCTTATAATTTTCATTCTTCTGTCCTCCTTTACTCTTTTCTTTTGCATCAATTAACTATTTTCTAGTGGAACATGTGGTGTTGGAGAAGACTCTTGAGAGTCCCTTGGACTGCAAGGAGATCCAACCAGTCCATTCTGAAGGAAATCAGTCCTGAGTGTTCTTTGGAAGGAATGATGCTAAAGCTGAAACTCCAATACTTTGGCCACCTCATGTGAAGAGTTGATTCATTGGAAAAGACTCTGATGCTGGGAGGGATTGGGGGCAGGAGGAGAAGGGGACGACCGAGGATGAGATGGCTGGATGGCATCACGGACTCAATGGATGTGAGTTTGAGTGAACTCCGGGAGTTGGTGAATGACAGGGAGGCCTGGCGTGCTGCAATTCATGGGGTCGCAGAGTCGGACACGACTGAATGACTGAACTGAACTGAACTGAGTGGAACATTTAAACTCCTTCTAATGATTCTTTTACTATGTACTGTTTTAGGACTTAATAGTTTCTCAATGACTTACCATATACATCTTAACTTATAAGAATCTACTTCAGATTAACTTCAGTGAGATATAAAAATGTTCAGGAAGATTCCTTGAAGAAAGAAATGGCAACACACTCCAGGATTCTTGACTGGGAAATTCCATGGACAGAGGAGTCTGGCGGGCTAGATCCATGGGGTTGCAAAAAGTCAGACACGACTTAGTGATTCAACAGTAACAACATATAGCTCTATTCCCTCCTCCAAAAACCTCCTCAGACTTTCCATTCTGGAACGTTAACTCCAAAATATACTTTGAAAAGCTGCATAGCTCTATATGCCTCTTTTTTAAAATTTAATAATTCTCTATATTATTACAAACTCTTCATAAATATAATTTCTAATTATTTCTTTTTTTGGCTGCACCATGGGCTTGTGAGCTTCTCTCGTGGCTCAGCTGGTAAAGAATCTGCCTGCAATGTGGGAGACCTGGGTTTGATCCCTGGGTTGGGAAGATCCCCTGGAGAAGGGAAAGGCTACCCACTCCAGTATTCTGGCCTGGAAAATTCCATGGTCTGTGTAGTCCATGGGGCCGCAAACAGTCGGACACAACTGAGTGACTTTCACTTACTCACTCATGGGGTTTGTAAGATCTCAGTTCCTTGACCAGGGATTGAAAACCAGGCCATAGCAGTGAAAGCTGGGAACCCTAACCACTAGGCAGCCAGGGAACCCTTTCATTTCTGATTATTGCACAACCAGTCCATCATGTTGAATATACCACAATTTTTAAAACTTAAAAAAAAAAACTTTTATTTTATATGAGAGTATAGCCATTTAATAATGTTGTGATAGTGTCAGGTGGACAGCAAAGGGACTCAGCCATAAAAAACTTTATTTTAGAATAGTTTTAGAGAAAGAATGGGAAGATAATACATATTTTCAATACATGCTGCACTCAGTTTTACCTCTATTGTCTATGATTTACTTTTGTTTGCTTCTAATTTTTCACCATTTTAGGTAATGCCATGGTGAATATCTTGTGCATTAGCATTTTGGGAGAAATATCAATAACCTCAGATATGCAGATGACACCACCTTTATAGCAGAAAGTGAAGAGGAGCTAAAAAGCCTCTTGTTGAAAGTGAGAGAGGAGAGTGAAAAACTTGGCTTAAAGCTCAACATTCAGAAAACGAAGATCATGGCATCTGGCCCCGTCACTTCATGGGAAATAGATGGGGAAACAGTAGAAACAGTGTCAGACTTTATTTTTGGGGGCTCCAAAATCACTGCAGATGGTGACTGTAGCCATGAAATTAAAAGACGCTTACTCCTTGGAAGAAAAGTTATGACCAACCTAGATAGTATATTCAAAAGCAGAGACATTACTTTGCCAACTAAGGTCCGTTTAGTCAAGGCTATGGTTTTTCCTGTGGTCATGTATGGATGTGAAGTTGGGACTGTGAAGAAGGCTGAGCGCAGAAGAGTTGATGCTTTTGAACTGTGGTGTTGGAGAAGACTCTTGAGAGTCCCTTGGTCAACCTAGATAGTATATTCAAAAGCAGAGACATTACTTTGCCAACTAAGGTCCGTTTAGTCAAGGCTATGGTTTTTCCTGTGGTCATGTATGGATGTGAGAGTTGGGACTGTGAAGAAGGCTGAGCGCAGAAGAGTTGATGCTTTTGAACTGTGGTGTTGGAGAAGACTCTTGAGAGTCCCTTGGACTGCAAGGAGATCCAACCAGTCCATTCTGAAGGAGATCAACCCTGGGATTTCTTTGGAAGGAATGATGCTAAAACTTAAGCTCCGGTACTTTGGCCACCTCATGCGAAGAGTTGACTCATTGGAAAAGACCCTGATGCTGGGAGGGATTGGGGGCAGGAGGAGAAGGGGACGACCGAGGATGAGATGGCTGGATGGCATCACGGACTCAATGGACGTGAGTCTGAGTGAACTCCGGGAGTTGGTGATGGACAGGGAGGCCTGGCGTACTACGATTCATGGGGTCGCAGAGAGTCGGACACGACTGAGCGACTGAACTGAACTGATTTTAAGTTTTTTACATGAGGTAGATTTTTTTACAGAGATTCAATTACCAAGTCAAAATATTTTAGAATGTATTGGACTTTATAAGATTAAAGTTCCAGGCTTGGGTCTGTTATCACAATTCTGCTTGGCATCAGCGTAGTAATTACAATATGATTTCTAGGTTTGTCACGTGAAAGGTGTACTTCTTAAGTATAGTTTCTAGTGTAAGACGGTCATGAAACTAAATAGTTTGTAAGAATTGACTGAGGTCCTAAGTATGAGACGTTCTAAACACCCCCAAGTAGACCTGTTCAAGTCTAACCATGCCAGTCACACTTACTGATCAGCCTAACCATAATTAAATATATAACAAGGCAATTAGCCTTTTCAATTTGACCACAAGATAGAGAATTCAACAAAAGTTAGTTACATTTGGTCCCATGTGGTAGAAAATTGGTCTAGACCAGTCAATCACTCTCAAAGTATGGTCCCCAGACCATCAGAATCACTGGTCTGGAGAGACCAGTTAGTGAGGAATGAACTTAACATTCATGGGCAGGAGTCAAACTTCAATCTGACATGTTTAACTTCACATTCAGCCCCAAGTACCTGTGCATGTTGGCTACAAACACTTCACCTTTCCCCAGTTGATAAGATAAAGGACAAAGGAAGGATATACATAAACATCAAGATAACCATTGAGAGTGATCTGATACAGGAAAAGGAGGTAATAAATCACTGACGTTATAAAACCACTTTTTGGTATTCAGGCCAGGCTGACTATGGCTAGAGTGAGGCTGCTTGAGCTTAAAGCCCATAGCAGGCAAATTCAAAATTCTCTCTCAGCTGGCATTTGAGAGCAAGGTCTTGGTACAGCCTGTTCCTCTCCTGCCATGAGTAACTCCCAAGACGTAGAGAAAGGGCAAGTTAGAAGGCCCCTGGGACTCTTCATTATTTTTTAAAATTTATTTGTATGTTTTTGGTTGCACAGGGTCTGCGTTGCTGTGCACTGGCTTTATCCAGTTGCAGCAAGCGGGGGCTACTCTCTAGTTGCAGTGCACAGGCTTCGCAGCGCAGTGGCTTCTCCTGTTGCAGAGCATGGGCTCTAGGTGTGTGGGCATCAGTGGCTGTGATCAGCAGGCTCTGGACCACAGGCTCAGTAGTTGTGGCGGCCCCCAGGCTTAGTTGACTGCAACATGTGTAATCTTCCCAGACCAGGGACTGAACTCACGTCCCCTGCATTGGCAGGTGGATTCTTAACCCCTGGTCCACCAAGAAAGTCTTGGGACTCTTGAACTTGAAGGCTACAGAGGCTACCATGTCACCTGAGTAGCCATTGGCCAATGGCCCACGGTGAGTGCACTGTGGCAGAAGGGAACCATGGTCACATAGCCTGGGAGAGTCACCTGAGAGGGCATGAAAGTTTCTGAGGCTTTGCAGAAAAGCTGCACCATTGTGCTTTCCCTCACCCACCCTGGTGGCGATGAGAACATGAGTGTTGTAGTATGAATAACAGGGCTTAGTTTGCATGCCTTGTGTTCATTTTTAAAATCATATAAAGTCTGGGGAATTATAAATACTTCAGAGCATAAGGATCAAGCCAAACCCTAGCAAGCTGAAGGGTTTTCCTAGAGTTCATGAGCTCCAACTTCTTCCTCATCCTGGTCCCTGGGAGTAGGTGATTTGCTGTGGGGTAGTCAGAATATAAATGGGGATGAAGCATAGAAAACCATGGAATGGCCCCAGATCCTTCTCCCAGTCCTGTGTGCTGGAAATTGAGGCAGGGAATAGGGAAGAGAGGGGGAATAGAATTAGCCATGCTCAGGTCTAAAGAAAGCTGGAAGTTAAAAGAGACCTTGTCACCTGAAGAAGGACAAAGTTGGCCAGGGCCAGAGGAAGGTTTTATTGTTGTTCAGTTGCCAAGTCAGGTCCAACTCTTTGTGACTCCATGGACTGCAGCACACCGGGCTTCCCTGTCCCTCACCATCTCCCCGGGTTTGCTCAAACTCATGTCCATTGAGTTGGTGATGCCATCCAGTCATTTCATCCTCTGTCACCCCCTTCTCCTGCCTTCAACCTTTTCTAGTATCAGGGTCTTTTCCAATGAATCGGCTCTTCACATCAGGTAGCCGAAGTATTGGAACTTCAGCATCAGCAATCAGTCCTTCCAGTGTTGATTTCCTTTAGGATTGAATGGTTTGATCTCCTTGCAATCCAAGGAACTCTCAAGAGTCTTCTCCAGCACCACAGTTTGAAAACATCAATTCTTCAGTGCTCAGCCTTCTTTATAGCCCAACTGTCACCCTCTAAGTAAAAAGGGGGACCACCTGATGCAAAGAACTGACTCATTGAAAAGACCTTGATTCTGGGAAAGATTGAAGGCAGAAGGAGAAGGGGATGACAGGGGATGAGATGGTTCGATGGCATCACCGACGTTATGGACATGAGTTTGAACAAGCTCCAGGAGTTAGTGATGCCCAGGGAGGCCTGGCGTGCTGCAGTCCACGGGGTCTCAAAGAGTTGGACACGACTGAGTGACTGAACTAAACTGTCTGACCTGTAACTGAAGGGCTAAGAGGGGAGAAAAAAAATCTCTAGCAGGCCCCCAAGTAAAGAACCCCACTCCTGGGAGGGCAAAGTGGAAATATTAGGTCTAAAAGGTACAGTTCCCACTTCTGCTCCAGAACTTAATAATTGCTAGGAACTACCCAAAAAAGAGGAAAGGACCCACATTTCTTATTGTAAACCCAAATGCTTTCCAGGTTTACCAATTTGAGGTACTTCAGCAGATAATCCCAAACGTATCTAGTGCCAAATCCCCACTCACATAATTGTCAGACCTCTGACCCAGTGGGCATTTCCCCTCCCAGTTGTGATCCCCCTGGAGCTCTCAGAAGGTCTTCCAGGTGCTCCTGTGGGAGCCTGGCCCACCGCCTGAGCCCTGCTCCAAACTGTGACCTCAGCCTTCCCCTCGGGCCAAGAGCTCTGGCAGCCTGCTCACGGCCGGCCGCCCACAAGGAAAACCATTCTGGGACACCCTGTTACTCTACCAAGAGAAGCAAACAACTCTTTGTCACTTGTCTTGTTTGGTCTGGGGACTGGGACAAATTAAGATATTCAGGCCAAAGAGCAATCTGGAGTTCAGAAGACCAGGCAGGTCAGTTTGTACTGCATTTTTATGGGCACAAATAAGTGCTATGGAAACTGGCATTACTAATAATTGCCTCTGATGAACAGCAGTATGCTATAGTGCTCTGTGGTTTCATCGTGGCTTTAATATTAAGATACGTGATATAACTTGCACATGAAAAATTTCAGTTTTTTTCCTTAATTTTCACGGATTGTCAGAGATGATAGTGATTAGTGTTCACTCAGCTAACTCTGGCCTGGCAGAAGTTTGCAGAAAGGAACAGCCTAACAGCGACATTAGCCCTTTACACTGGGTTCAGAGGGCCTATCTGTGGCCAAGGCCAGGGTATGGAGAGGATTATTAAGGACAGGCTGCTTTTGGTAAACTTGGCCACATTCCTAGCGTTAGCGTTAGTCACTCAGTCATGTCCAGCTCTTTGTGACCCCATGGACTGGAGTCTGCCAGGCTCCTCTGTGCATGGGATTTCCCAGGCAAGAATACTGGGGGAGCTGCCATTTCCTTCTCCAGTCTGCATTCCTAGGAGGAGGAAAATCTCATCCAATAGACTGATCAATTCCCATGATGGCATGGGTCAGCATGCTTTTACATTAAAATTTGTTTGCCCTTTAAACCTCTACTGATTTTTTTACTCAAAAAGTGATGCATCGTTCAAGCAAATCAAACAATTAAAAGGCATTTAATAACCTCTCCCTTTTCCTTTCCCTGTAGTCCATCTAATGTTTCAATGCCATTATGTTGAGTTTGCCATTTTCCCCACATTTCTGTAAACACACCTGAACATGTTTACATATATAAGGTTTGGGTGGTGTTTTTGTTTTCTAAATAAAGCAGTTCTAATTGTTAGATACTGGTCTGTGACCCTCTAGTGCCAGGAAAACAAACTCAAACCTGTGTTCAGAGCTGTATGTACTAAGTAGCCAAAGTTATTATGTTGCTGTTGTTCAGTTGCTAAGTCCCGTCTGACTCTTTGCAGCCCTGTGGACTCTAGCATGCCAGGCTCCCCTGTCTGTCACTATCTTCCAGAGTTTCCTCACATTCATGCACATGGAGTCCGTGATGCTATCTAACCATCTCATGCTCTGCCACTCTCTTCTCTTTTGGCCTTCAATCAAGTCAAACTGCTATATCTACTGTGTGAGAGACAGTGTTCTTGGATCCTTAGCTGGCACCTTATTTATCTCTTACAGCAAACCTATGAGCTAGATACTATTATCATCTCCAGTCTGCAAATGAGAAAACTGAGGCCAGAGCAGTTAAGCAGTTTCCCACTTGACCATGAGCTCTGTAAGGGAAGAAACCCTGTTTTTTTTTTTCACCAGGATCACCTGCATCCAACATAGAGTTGCCATTTAGTAGAGCCTGGTGCATAGATTTTGGCTATGCTATGGTTGTGAGTTCATGGAGACAGCAAGCGGTGAGGCAGGGTCTGAACCTGTGCCTGCCCTTAGCTACTTTGATATCTTTGAAGTAGTGGCCCTGGGGAGGGGGTACTGAGCTTTGCTTGCGGGGCCTCTCTTTAGTTCCTGGGGATCACAACAAAACACTCCCTTCTGAGCCTGTTCAGGCTAATCAGGGCGGGTGAGGTGTCCACCTGAACTGCAAGTAGAACCGCGCCCCCAACAGAAGTCCTTCCTCAGGGCAACTGTCTGCAGTTTTATTCCGTCTAATACTCCTGTGACTTGGTGTCCAGAATGTCTATAAAGGCAGACCAAGAGCAAAGCTTTTTGGAGACTGGCAAGTGGCCAGTGCTTCTGCTTTGCTGACTGAGGAGAAACAAATGAAAGATGAATGGATGGATATGCTCTAGACACTCATGCACCAGGCACATTCACTAGCAGGATATTCAGTTTGCTCCCAGAATGGTCGTGGTTTTGTGAATGAAGATACTGAGATTCAGGGAGGTATAATGATGGTCCACAGCTCTAAGGCGCCCAGACCCTATACGATTGTATAGACTGTCTCACACTTACCCTTAAAAAAGACCAACATTTTAAAATCTGGATTTGAATTGAGGGTGTTTGTTTCTGAGCTGAGTAATGTTTTGAGGCTGGCTGGTACATTTTTGGAGCCAGCTCTCTCACAGCCTTCTGTCCTGTCCTTCCCCCACTTCTGCCTGCCCCTTCACGGCGCACGCGTGCACAGTCCCACACCTGGCACCTCTGTCCCTCGGGTTGCATTTTCTTACCTTCCCTCAATCAGTCTTGCCAGAAACCAACCAGTCCTAAGGAGGTTCCTTGGCTGCTCTTCGGCTTGGTGGCTTGTTAATTCTGAAGAGAAGGATTGCATTTGAGAGCAACTATTACCTTTATCTTCTTGTGATGCTGTTTTGTGATTTCCCTGCCACTGCTGTGAATAGTAGATATTGGAAAAAAGAAAAAAAAAGGAAAGAAATGGTTAACCTCTTCATTGGACTTCAGTGTGGTGGCTCCAAAAAGCTGTTGTGAATAGCTCTTGGTAACAAATGGGATTATATTCTTCTTCATCATCCACCCTTTTTACCCCAGTACAGTAGCAGTGCTGAGACCTTAGGGATCACATCAACCAAATCCCAAGTTAGAGGTATTTTAAATTCAAAAATCCACACTCAGTTGCACCTGTTCTTTCCTGGCTACCGTGGTGAATTTGGGCTTTGCATCTAACTCCTTGAAAATTTATTTTAAAGTAAGTGGAAGCTTGTTTTGAAGTTGAAAAGTTATTTAAACATGCATCCTGGACAGCATGGCCGAAAGTGGAGTATAAATGCATCAGGATCCCCACTTGAGATTTTCATTTTAGCCCAGTGCATTCAAAGCAATAATCTACATTGTGCCCAGCCAAGTAGTGAGTGACTATGCTAGGAGGATTAAAGGATTATTATTTTTTTAATCCACTGGAACCCAAGCCATGATCCCTCTCTCAGTAACATTAATAACTATAATGGACTACATTCAGATACCTCTTTTCTTCAAGATTCTCAAAATATTTTGTTTTGGTTTGCCAAATGTAACTTACCAAATCACAGGCTGATTTTTAAGAACTAGAAAGAGCCTCAGAGATCAAACCAGACAAACTCCTTATTTAACGCTGATGTTTGAGGCCCAGGCAAGATGGGTGACTCGGTCTCTCATAATCCACTTACTGACAGAGCAAAACTCAAACCCAGACCATCATATTCTTAGCCTGTAGTTTTTCCTCCCACACTCTTGTCTTTCAAGGCATGCCCTGGGGATTTACTCCATGGCATCACCAGAGAGCTTGTAAGAAAAGCAGAATCTCAGGCGCCACCAGGCCTGCTCAGTCAGAACCTGCGTCTTAACAAGCGCGCTCCTGCAGTGTCCACGTGCATATTCAAGCCTGAGAAGCCCTGCTTTCCACTCACTGCCACTGCCCGCAGCTCTGTGGCCTTTGCATTTGACGTCAGACCGTTTTCTGGACATGCCCAAGAAAGTGCAATAAAATAAGTACAATAATCCTGTGGAAAGAACACGCCTTAAGGAAAGTGTTATAGTGACATCTGACCATAGCAATGAAAGAAAGATCAGAAGAGAATCCCTCTGGCACTTTTGCAGAAACTTAAGCTGTGCGCTTAGAAAAACAGGGTCCCTGCTCTGAATAAGCTTATCATCAGGTGAAAGAGAGAAATGTAGGGTCCAGGAAGCAAAAATTGCATTGGATTCTAAATCAGGATGCAAAG
This sequence comes from Aepyceros melampus, assembly GCA_006408695.1. Taxonomy (NCBI): domain Eukaryota; kingdom Metazoa; phylum Chordata; class Mammalia; order Artiodactyla; family Bovidae; genus Aepyceros; species Aepyceros melampus. Next base: position 394,517 of record SJXQ01004864.1, on the reverse strand, counting down.
AGTTTAGGGAAATTTTCCTGGGAGACACCCCTGATTTATCCTCCCCCCTGTTGCCAGAGAGAAATTTCTATACAGCAGCACTGACCACCTCTTGTCCTTAGTGACGTACCACTGCCAGCAGAGTAAAGTCCAAAGTCCCCTGTGCTGTTCCTGAGGTTCCTCGTCAGCCTCAGCATCCTCCTTCCACATCACCCCTTCTTATACCCTTGTGCCCCAGGAACACTGGGCTGCCTGCTGTTCCCTAGTCGGCCATGCCTACGTTCATCTCAAAGACACCTGAATAATTCATCCGCCCTTCCCCATCCTTCATCTGGCTAATTGTTTCTCATCCTTGTGGTCACTGACAAAATGCAAGAAATGTTCTTCAAATTTTAGATAGGTGCCCCTCCTTTATATTCCCATTATGCCCTGAGCTATGGACTAGATGTTGGTATCCTCCCAAAATTGATATGTTGAAGCTCTAACCACCACCCTGCCCCCAGTGTGACAGTATTTGGAGGTGGGATCCTTAGGAGGTAATTAGGTCTAAATGAGGTCACAGGGCTAGGCCCCCCTCATGACGGGATCAGTGCCTTTATAAGAAAAGGAAGAGGGCGTCCTTGGTGGTCCAGTGGTTAAGACTCTGCCTGCCAGTGCAGGGGACATGGGTTGAATCCCTGGTCCAAGAAGATTCCACAAGCTGCGAGGCGACTGAGCCCATGTGCCACAACCACTGAGCCAGAGCCCTAGAACCGACGAGCCTCAACAAGAAAAACCACTGCGAACAGAAGCCCGTGCACCATCGCTAGAGAGTAACCCCGCTCGCCCCTCGAGAAAGCCCACGCAACAACGAAGAGCCAGGGCAGCCCAGATAAAAGCGTAAGTGAAAAGGAAGAGCCGCCAGAGTGCTCTCTGCCACTGAGGACACAGCAAGAAGGCAGCTGTCTGCAAGCCAGGAAGCAGACTCCTACCAGAAACCAAAGAATCAGGCTCTCGCCCGGAAGCAAATCTGCCAACACCTTGACCTTGGACTTCCCAGCCTCCAGAACTAGGAGAACTAAGTGTCTGTTGTTTAAGTCACCTTGTCTCTGGTATTTTTTTACGACAATCTAAGCAGACAAGATACTCTGTGCCCCCCACCACTGTCCTGCTGGCTGCATATTCCTTTTGTCCCACAAGCAGCAGGCTCCTTGAGGGCCGGGGGCACGTCTCTCATTGTCCATCCCCAGAACACTGGGCTGTCAAGCGCATTCCACAGACGCTTATGAAATGAATGGGGGAAAGAAAAGAGTGTGTGAATAAAAATGTGCTTGCAGGAGATGGAATTTGAGCTGAGCCCTGAAAGATGGATTTTAATAGCTATGGGGAGAGGAAGAAAGGAATGAATAGAGGCAGAGAAACAAGGACAAGGACCCTGATGAGTGAGCGCACGGAGAGAATTAGGGAAGTGAGGATAGGGAAGTTTTGTCTAAGATAAGGATGAGAGAAAATGGGGTTTGAGGTCAAGCAAAGGAAGTTGATTTTCTACTGTTATTGACATCAAGTTTTCTTTTTTTTTGACTGCCAGAGCATACAGGATGTTAGTTCCCCAACCAGGGATCAAACCTGTGCCCCCTTGCAGTGGAAGCACAGAGTCTTAACCGCTGGACCACCAGAGAAGTCCCACTGCTGTCAATATTTAAATATTTTTGTTTTAAAGTATAACAGATACAACAAATTGCAAGCATCTTGAGATTATAGCTTGATAAATTTTTACATATGTACACTGTTAGGGGCTGAATTGTATCTGCCCCCTACCCGCCTGCATTCATGTGTTGAAGTCCTAAGCCTCCAATACCTCCAAAGGGTCTTTAAAGAGATATTTACATGAAAACAAAGCCATTAAGATGGGCCCTTGTGTCCTGATAACCAAAATAGATTACGACAAAGACACATATAAAGGAACATGTAAAAACAGTCAGATGGCCATCTATAAGCCAACAAGCGACTGAAGCAATTTAGTACGCAGCACACAGCTCATCAGTGGTTGTAAGTAAGTCAAGTCACTCAGTCGTGTCCGACTCTTTGTGACCCCATGGACTGCAACCCACCAGGCTCCTCAGTCCATGAGATTCTCCAAGCAAGAATACTGGAGTGGGTTGCCATTTCCTTCTCCAGGGGAATCTTCCGACCCAGGTATCGAACCCGGGTCTCCCGCATTGGAGGCAGACACTTTAACCTCTGAGCCACCAGGGAAGCCCCCATCAGTGGTAGATCTGGTTTCAAACCCAGATACCCTGACACCAGTTCATCCAAGTTCTCCAAGCAGAGGTAATCACCGGAGCTGCTTTTTTATCTCCCAGTCTCCAAACACACTGTGTGCATGGGTGCTAAGTTGACTTCAGTTGTGTCCAATTCTTTGTGACACTATGGATGCTAGTCCCCTGGGCTTTTCAGTCCATAGGATTCTCCAGGCAAGAATACTGGAGTAGGTTGTCATGCCCTCTTCCAGGGGATCTTCCCAATTCAGGGATCAAACCCATGGTTCTTAAGTCTCCTGCATTGGCTGGCAGATTCTTTACCACTAGTACTACCTGGGAAGCCTCCAAGTACACTGGCCTAGTGTTATTCTATTCCCATGGTTTAAAATTCCTCATGCTGTGGTGCTGATGTCTTCAGAACTGAACAAGTCTTTGCCACCAGTAAGTTCTTCTTGATGCCTAACCTTAAACACCCTGGTTGCCTTTTAATGAAGGATGTGGCCTTCCCTCTATTCTGCTGCCTGAGGAGTTTGGATCAGCTGCCTGTCTTCATTATTATCTTGGATCCTTGAATACAGTATATTTATTAGCAGTTGTTCAAATTTCTTAAAAATGTGAGCTTCTCATTGTCTTCCTGCACTCTGGCCCTTGAGTACAAGCTCCTCCTACACAGTCTCTTTTCTCACCAACAGCTCAGGTTTCTTCATCAGTCTGGCACATGGACCCCAGTATAGCTCATAGTCCCTGCAGGTCTAGAGGAAGACAAGATTACATTTCCACAATTGTGCTTCCATGCATATTTTGCCATTTCAGAGCTGTCCATAAGCCTGAAGAAATATCTTATACTGAAGCACATAAAAGACATTGACAGGTGCAAAACTCTGAACCACCAACATTCAGCCAAAAGGGTTTCTAGGCCTTTCTCTTCAAACAATTTTGTTTCCTCTCCTCTTGTGCTCCAGATTCATCTCTCTCTGTGTTATTTTTTTTAATTTTTTTCTGATAATTGTGTTTTTATAAAATAGCACCTCACGTGCACCCAGCAACTGTGCAAACCATTTCATAATTAAAGAGAGCCCAGTTCCCCCGAATCTGGCATGTGTGATTAAAACACATGATTTGCTCAGTGTTTCAATGGAATGTGTGGCTAAAGTGCTAGAGCCCCACTCAAAATCACCAGCTGAAATGATGCTCAGAGCATTCAACCATTATGTTTGGAGTCTTACATTGCCTTTATCAAGTTACTGTATTTATTTTTGACCAAGAAAAATCCACTCCTCTTAGAAGAACAGCAGAATTCTTTGGAGAGACAGAAAAAAGCCATTTGGGGAAAACAAAATGCTAAATTTAGAAACATTCTGGATTTCTAATTGTCCCCCCACCCTCAACCCAAATCATCTGAGAAATGTGTCTTGTTCCATAGCAGGTATCTGGCCATGCACATCATAACCTACTTAATCATCGTGGCTATTTATAGGTATGACTTGCATGTAGGATATTAATAATAATCATATCAACCATTACTATTAATAAGAATGAATTGCACACGTATTGAGGGCTTCGCGGTGGCTCAAATGGTAAAGAATTTGCCTGTAATACAGGATACCTGGGTTCAACCCTTGAGTTGGGAAGATGCCCCGGAGAAGGGAATGGCTACTTACTCCAGTATTCTTGCCTGGAGAATTCCAGGGACAGAAGAGCCTGGCAGGCTACGGTCCATGAGGTCACAAAGAGTGAGATATGACGAGCATTTAACAGTGAGTTGTATGATTTACGACTATTTACAACCATTTTGGCCTTTCCCAATGCCCCTGAGATAGGCAATGTGGGTTTTAGTATTCCCATTTTATAGTTAAGAACATGGAAGCACAAAGAGAGGTGAAGTGAATATACAGTTGCAGAGATACAACCTTGCAGGTCACATTTGCTTATAGATTGACAGGAGAATGAATATAATCTCGAGTTACGATTGATCTACAGAATTTACGTACATAAGCTCTGTACTCCCAGTGAGTATCTGTCATCAAGTGAACAATCTTAAGACCCAGCTAGCTGTTTCCTGTCTTGTAGATTCACATATCAACTGAGAAACTGTCCATCACATCTGCTATCTCAAATGCCCAAATCTGAGATATGTAATTGTCTACTTCAGTTTTGAGGCTAAAAGTCCTCAAACTTTCGCTACGTGATAAGCCATCTTTACCTCATTTAGGTGATGGGTAAAATGGTTTAATGTATTCTTTCCATGATAAATGTGAGGTACCCATTTGCTTCACTGATGTCAATAATTCACATTAACATTTGGATTAGCACCTTAGTTTGTCAAAGCATTTTCACTTATTTTATTCTGCCTGAAACCCTATGATCCAGGTTGGGTTCATGATAACATTCCCCTGTCCAGGCAAGAAGACCAAAGTACAGTGAATAAGATATTCAAGTATTTATGGTATGTCTATTATGAGACAGGCACTGCACTAAGCGCCAGGGGTGATGACAATGATGACAAGAAAAGACAGATGCAATCCCACGCCTTAGTGTTTATAGTCTAGTGCAGTGAGTAGACAATCAAATAATCATAACAACCAACGTGAAATTTGAATGGAATGTAATAGTCCTTTTATCCACATAGTCCATCAAAACATTGTACAAGCCATGTGTTTTAAAAACATGTAAGGTTGATACTTCCCTGGTGGTCTAGTGGTTAAGAATCCCTCTTCCATTGCAGGGGATATGGGTTCAATCCCTGGTCCAGGAAAATCCTACATGCGCAGGACAACTAAGTCTGCACACTACAACTACTGAGGGGGGAAAAAAGCTCATTAAAAAAAATGTGAAGTTTTAAAAAAACATGCCAAGTTTTTATAAGGAGAAGAATATATTACTCTGGGAACCTTGAATATGGGGATTTGGCCTTTTCAGACCCAGGACAGCTTTCCTGGGAAAGTAAAATGATCTCAAGATACAGAAGATAAGTGAATGGAAAGTGAAGAGACTGATCTTGGAAGCAGACAGAAGAGCATGTGAAAATGCCCTGTAATGGGAAAGAGCTCAGCATGACCATTGGAGGTCAATGTGATGGGGTATCAGAGCATGGAATACAACTCACTCAAAGCTGAAAAGGCTGCTTCTATGTTGTAGGTTTTAAATTTTTATTCTAATGACTCTATGAGAAGCATAAAAGATCTTCAAGTATGAGGATAGGGAGGCACAATTTGGTCTGTGGTTTGTAAAAAATATTCCAGACATGATGTAGAGAACACACTGAAGAAGGCCAACACGGATGTGGGTTGAATAGTCAGATGAGTATTGCAGAAGCCCAAGTGAAGAAAAATGGACTGCAAATTGAACTTAGACAGAAGATGGATTTGAGAGATGTTTAGCAGGGAAACTTTGGAACTAAATGGTAGATTGAATATGAAGATTAGTATGAAGCAGTAAACTGAGAACTTCCAGATGCACAACCTGGATTTAGAAAAGGCAGAGGAAACAGAGATCACATTGCCAACATGGATCATAGAGAAAGCAAAGAAATTCCAGAAAGACATCTACTACTGCTTCATTGACTATGCTAAATCCTTTGTGTGGATCACAACAAAATGTGGAAAATTCTTCAAGAGATGGGAATAACCAGACCACCTGACCTCCTCTTGAGAAAAATGTATGCAGATCAAGAAACAATGGTTAGAACCAAACATGGAATAATAGACTGGTTCAAAATTAGAAAGGAGTATGCCAAGGCTGTATATTGTCACTCTGCTTATTTAACTTCTATGCAGAGCACATCATGCGAATGCCAAGCTAGATGAGGCACAAACTGGAATCAAGACTGCCCGGAGAAATATCAACAACCTCAGATAGGCAGATGATACCATACTAATGGTAGAAAGGAAAGAGGAACTAAAGAGCCTCTTAATGAGGGTGAAAGAGGAGAGTAAAAAGGCTGGCTTAAAACTTAAAATTCAGAAAACTAAGATCATGTCATCTTGTCCTATCACTTCATGGCAAATAGAAGGGGAAAATGTAGAAACAGTGACAGACTTTATTTTCTTGGGCTCCAAAATCACTGCAGATGGTGACTGCAGTCTTGACATTAAAAGACACTTGCTCCTTAGAAGGAAAGCTATGACAAAACTAGACAGCATATTAAAAAGTAGAGATACCACTTTGCCCACAAAGGTCCATATAATCAAAGCTATGGTTTTTCCAGGAGTCATATATGGATGTCAGAGTAGCACCATAAAGAAGGCTGAGCACCAAAGAACAGATGCCTTCAAATTGCAGTGCTGGAAAAGACTCTTGAGACTGCAAGGAGATCAAATCAGTCAATCCTAAAGGAAATCAACCCTGAATATTCACTGGAAGGACTGATGCTGAAGCTCCAATAATTTGGCCACCTGATGCAAAGAGTCGACTCAGTGAAAAAGACCCTGATGCTGGGAAAAAATGAAGGCAAAAGGAGAAAAGAGAAGCAGAGGATGAATGGTTAAATAGCATCATAGACTCAATAGACATGAATTTGAGCAAACTCAGTGAGAGTATAGGACAGGGAAGCCTGACATGCTGCAGTCAGGCACGACTTAGCAACTGAACAACAACATGAAGAAGTAAAAGGTGACCCCAACATTTCACACTTGTGCAAGTGAATACATGGCTGTACCATGCAGAATAATATAAGAAGTCCAATTTGTGGGATGGAGATCATGAGTGTGGTTTGACACGTGTTAAGTTTGAGATCCTACGACATCCAACAACAGGGCCAAAAAGAGTTGATTTATGGATGTGAAACATAGAGGTCTGGGTTAGGGATACAATTTGTGAGTGTTTTTCATGTAGGTGATAATTAGAGCCATAGATGTGGACAAGACAAGATAACCCAGGCAGAGATTCTGAAGCGAGAAAAAAGAGGGTCTTGGGAAGAGCCTTAGTTTATTCCAACATTTAAAGGCCAGAGAGAAGAAGGTGAGTCTATAAAGGAAAGAAAGAATTGACTGAAAATTAGGAGGAACACAAAAGACCTGGTTTATTGGTAGTTAAACAGAGATTTTCAAGAATGAGGGCATTGATGACTCAAGTGATGCTGAGAAGTTAAGTAATGTATCTGTTGGGTTTAGGAACACAGAGGTCAATGTGAACCAGGACTAGGAGTCAGAAGCCAGACTACAATGGATTGAAGAGAATGGGAGATGAGGATACGGAGACCATTAACTAGACAGCAATTTCAGAGCTGGTTTTCAAGCACACTTAGGCTCTAAGGCACATGTAATAAAAAATATAACAATAAAATAATGAAAGCCAGTTTTTACTTTGAATTTGAAAACATGGGATAAGCAAAGTGAATTTTGCTTTGCAGTTTCTCTCACCTTCCTCTTCTGTTACCCTCTCTTCTAAGCATTCTAGCTGCTCTCAGGCTTCCCACTCCAGCTTCTTTAAAATATTTATTTATTTGGCTGCGTCAGGTCTTAATTGCAGCACGAGAGATCTTTGTTGTGCCAGGCAGGCTCAGTAGAGCAGTGGCGTGTGGGATCTTAGTTCCCTGACCAGGGATTGAACCCGAGTTCCCTGCATTGGAAGGTGGATTCTTATCCATTGGACCACCAGGGAAGTCCCTTCCCACTTCAGCTTGCTTTTCCAGGTTGACTTCATGTTCTCGGTCATGAGTTCATTGGCTCCCAGCCTCTACCACTTAGCATCCCCAAACTGCTTTTAGAAAGCTGTCATACTGGGAAAGGAGCTGGTAAACTAGTTCTCATCAAGTTGAAAATGAATGGTCTCTGTTATGTAGTAAGACTCTGGGCTAGGGTTTTGCTTTTTCACCAGGGGCAATTCCATAACAGTCTGAGGGTTTGGGGACAGTTTAGGATGGACAGGTATAAAGTGAGGGACTTTGATAAGGAGATCATGTTGTGGAGTAGAAGTAGTACTAACTTGTTTGATAATCTCGTCATTTCATCTCTTGGGGACCTCCACTTTTCATTTGTCAGATCTAGTAATGGATTATATCTCCCAGCCCTTCCAGTCCTGGGATTGTAGGTTTCTGTAGTAAACCCAGACCCAGGTGAGGGTGTGGCTCCCTGGAAAGGGGGAGAAGGGAAAGAAGGGACGCAGATGGATAGAGAGAGGGAAAGGGAAAGCAAGAGAGAGAGAAAAGAGAGAATATAACATTTCTGCTGTCTCTAGGAAGAAGGTTTAAAGTTAGGTTAAGCTAGAATAGAGTCAACTGAGGTGTGTAAATCAGATCGCATTTTAAGTGCTCAGAGAAGCTGCTTTTTTTTTTTTTTTAAGAACTCCTGAAGGCAATCTTTAGTAAAGTGAAGAGTCCTTTTGTAGAAGGCATAAATGCCTCTGGATTTACCTCTTTAATCACCTAAATGTTGGTCTATCAGGTTTCCATAAGCCACTAGGTACATTCATGCTTAATAACAACATGCAGTAAAGAAATGGTTGAGATGCTCGGATAAAGATTAATGCTTGATTTCCTCGTTCAGTTCTTTCTTATACTGCATTTCACATTGAAAACCACTTTCCCCTTGCACTCTAGCTTTTGAAATATTCCTTATGAAGTCACTTTAAGCTGAAGATAGTGAGAAGATGTGCTGTTATCAGAAATGGGGTGCATGATATGTGTCCAAAATACCTCCTCTAATTAAGAACCAAAGTCTGGGAATAAATGGATGGTATGTGACAGGTGAGCAGCTCTGTGTCTGAGCTATAGATTGGGGAAAGGCAGTAAGCTTTCCAGTAAGGTTATTCCTGTAAACTGTGTAAGTGAGACCTCTGCATTTCTGTCCTTGTTGGCTTCCCCTCCCCAAACTGGCTAACGTGCTGGCCTCCATTTAGAGTCACCACTTCGTTCACGGGAGGAGACAAGCTGTCCAAGCTAATCCATTAGTTAGCCTTCTGCATTAACACAAAACACATGGTGCTCCATGCTTCATTAGCACAGACAAGGTGTTCCAGTCGCTGTGTCCCTGCATAGAGCATACTGTGGCGGCTGCCCTCAACCGAAGGCTTCACACTCTGTACCTTTCCGACCACACCGCCTCAGTCCACGGCCGCTCTCCTCAGTGAACCTGGACAAAGCCTTCTCATCTCCTGCCAGTAGCCAGTAGCCACTTCCGGGTTGATTAATACTTCTGTCCTGCTCTGTGCCAGGACAAACGGAGCTGGGTTTGCCTCCTCTAATGTTTGCTGACCAACCAGAAGAACAAGAGCTGTGCAGCTGGACAGGTCTGTCGGCCCAGGGCCGGCCCCAGAGACGAGATGATTAGGGAAGATAATGATGAATGAAAGACTCACAGGTGAAAAATGACTTCTTGGGACACCTTATTGATCTGCCAGCTGAGGTCTTTTTCATGTGGAACCTAAATTTGACATCTCACATTGAACCTGACTCTTGCATAGTTCATGCAGTTTTAGACCTGGCAGTGATTTTAGATGGAATCTAGGGCTTAGCCTAAATGGGAAAACTGAGGCCCTGAGCATGGAAGTGACTTACCCCAAAGTAACACAGAGAATCAATGGCAAAGTTAGGGCTAAGGGACTTCCCTGGTGGTCCAGTGACTAAGGCTCTGCACTCCCAATGCAGGGGGTCTTGCTTTGATCCCTGGTCTGAGAACTAGCTCCCACACACTGAAACTAAAGATCCCATGTGCTGCAACTAAGACCTGGAACAGCCAGATAAGAGCAAAAAAAAAAAAAAAACCAAAGTCCGGGCTGGGACTCAGGTCTGATGCTCAGGTCTGATGCTCAGCCCCACAGGCTGCAGGGTCATTTTCTTAGGCAGGACCCAGCTTTCTGTCAATATGCTAATATATCCTTGCAGGTATAAAACAAGATCAGGCCACACTGCCTGATAATTTAGGTTATAATTCTGCATGCAGTGTGAATCACTCATAGCATTCTACTTTTATGGAACCCTCTGTTTCCAATATAGCTTATAATTCTTTGGGAAAAAAAAAAAAGATCAGGCTACACTGGTCTAATCTAGACCTTGGCTCCAAATGGAGTAATAAAAAGAGGATGACAGAAGAAGGCATAGGGCTTGGGGAGAAAGAAACCAATTCAATAAGGAGCAGCCGGGAAAACAGCTTGGCTGTTGGGGCTTCCCTAGTGGTTCAGACAGTAAAGAATCTGCCTGCAATGCAGGAGACCCAGGTTTGATCCTGGGGCTGGGAAGAGCCCCTGGAGAAGGGAATGGCTACCCACTCTAGAATTCTCGCCTGGAGAGTTCCATGAACAGTGGAGCCTGGAGGGTTAGTTACAGTCCAGGGAGTTACAAAGAGTTGGACATAACTGAGTGAGTAACACTTTCACTCACTCTGAAGAAAACAGCTACTTTTACCCTTATTTATATGGGCTTCCCTGGTAGCTCTGTTGGTAAAGAATCCACCTGCCATGCAGGAGACCCCAGTTTGATTCCTGGTCAAGAATCAAATCCAATTTTTCCCTGGGTTGGGAAGATCTGCTGGAGAATGGATAGGCTACCCACTCCAGTATTCTTGGGCTTCCCTGGTGGCTCAGTTGGTAGAGAATCCACCCGCAATGTGGGAGACCTGGGTTTAATCCCTGGGTTGGGAAGATCCCCCGGAGAAGGGAAAGGCTACCCACTCCAGTGTTCTGGCCTGGAAAATTCCATGGACTGTATAGTCCATGAGGTCTCAAAGAGTTGGACACAACTGAACGACTTTCATTGGCTCACTCATGTGGGCTGGAGGAAAGCACAAGATGGTGCCGAAAATTCAATTCAATCTCCTTTTGGTGAGAGCTCTTTTGCCTAAGAAGCATTTCACTTTGGAATTTATTTTTTCCATGAAGTGAAGAATCTGAGGACGGAATGAAGAAGCTCTACCAAGTGGGCCGCCAGCAGTCAAAGGCAAGGGGTGGTGATGGTACCCTGTCTAACAGGCAATCCAGGAATGGGACCTGCATTGAGGAGCAATGCAAATTGCCTGGAAGCACAGCAGGGCTTGCCCTTCCCTCAGAGTAAGAAAGAGCCAGATTCCCCAATTCAAATACAAACCACACTGGGAGCCCCTACCTGCCCCACCTCAGCGATCAGTTAACACCCTGGCAGGCATTATCACCACAGGGTTTGTAGCCTGCAAATAAGTGGATGGTCGTGATCAAGGCTAGGCAAAGAGCCACTCTGCCTGCGTCACATAACCCAGCTGTGCATGTGCTCAGAGTACATATGCGTCACATAGCTGTGCACAGCTCCACAGACTGTGGAGCTCTGGTCCATGGAAAACAGCATCACCTCGCCTTCCCACTCTCACCAAAGGCTCTTGGATCCCTTTGCTAATGGGAAAGGAGAATCATTAAGCAGCCAGACACACAATAGATACGTCACAACGTACTGTTGTGTGCCAAGTACTTCAAAACAGTGTACACAATGTGCCAAGTACTGTGTAAACCCTAGGGCTATGAACGTACAACCCTGCCTGAGTTGGGCATATCTAGGGGGGAAAACAGATGCCTACATTGCTAACTAATGAAATGGGATAAGGACTATTCAAAAAAGAGGGAAATGAGCTAAAATGTACTAAGCTACTATGATCCAGTAAGTTTAATCCACCCTTTCATTAGCTCATTAATAGACATTTATTAAATATCAGCAGGAGCTGTGCTAAGAATACAAACAGAAAAGATCTTTGCCCTTGAAGAGTCACATATCACAAGGGAAAGATAAACAGATAAATAATAAGTTAAAAAAATTTATAGTTGCTATTTCAAGTCTGCACATGCACAAAATATATTCAAAGGAGTCAGTTTTTAAGCATCTCAAAGTATCTCAGGTTTTGCCTCTAAGAGTACATACTCTCTGAGTCCATTTATATGAAGTTCTACAACAAGCAAAGCTAATCTACTATAAAAGAGTCTGAACACTGCCTTTGAGTGGGGTGGGTGGTACTTTCATTGACTGGGGTTGGGTTATACAGTTATAGGTATTTGTCAAAGTTCACTGAGTGGTCCACAAAATGTGTGTGTTTCATTGCTTGTAGATTTTACCTAAAAAAAGAACTTTACACAAATATTGAATTCTAGATAATGATATATATGATGAATTTGTGTGTGGGGGTGTGTGTGCTGATATCTGGGCTTCCCTGATAGCTCAGCAGTAAAGAATCCACCTGCAGTGCAGGAGACACAGGAGACAGGAGTTCGATCCCTGGGTGGGGAAGATCCCATGAAGGAGGGCATGGCACCCTAGTTCAGTATGCTTGCATGGAGATTTCCACGAATCAAGGAGCCTGGTGGGCTACAGTCCCTGGAGTCACAAAGAGTCGGACATGACTGAAGTAACTGAGCAAGCACTTACTAATATCTGCAACTTCTTTGAATTGCATCCAAAATATAAGATGAATAGCAATGTGTTAGAGCAAACATCAATGGTAAAGAATCTGCCTGCCAATGCAGGAGACAAAGGAGACAGGAGTTTGATCCCTGGATTGGGAAGGTCCCTGGAGAAGGAAATGAAAACTCACTCCAGTATTCTTGCCTGGGAAATCCCATGGACAGAGCAACCTGGCGGGCTCCATTCCATGGGGTCACAAAGAGTCGGATATGACTGAGCAACTAAGCACTCACAAAACATAGCAAGGGACTTCCCTGGTGGTACTTCCCTGGTTAAAACTCTGCCTCCCAATACAAGGGGTACGAGTTCAATCCCTGTTTGGGGAACTAAGGTGTCACATGCCTCAGGGTGTGGCCAAAATTTTTTTCTTTTAATTTTAAAAACACAAATACTGTAAAATGTCAGTTGTAGAATTTAGGTAGTGGATGTATACTATACAATGCTTTCAATTTGTCTGAGAAATTGAAAATTTTCAAAGTAAAATATTAGTGGGGGAAAAATGAGTCTTAAAAATTAAATAGCCATCCTGCAGCAAACAAGGGACTTCCTGATGGTTCAGATGGTAAAGAGTCTGCCTGCAATACAGGAGCCCAGATTTGATCCCCGGGATGAGAAAATCCCCTGGAGAAGGGAATGGCAACCCACTCCAGTATTCTTGCCTGGAAAATTCCATGGACAGAGGAGGCTGGCTGGCTACAGTTCATAGGGTCACATAGCATCAGACACTACTGAGGAACTAATACACATACATGGGCAAAGAAGATGAGAAAGGTCTAGGCTAAACCCATTTCCAATTTTCCAACCCTCATCTGCCTTTCCACCTCCTGTATAGAACTCAAGGTAACAATATTTACTTATCTGCTCACCAATTTGGGTAGCCATATGGCACAGTTCTGGCCAATGAAATATTAAGGGAACTTGGTTCATTCTTCTGGGAAAGCTTTTGCTTAGTGGTGCTGCGCTTTCCTGACTCAAATACAGGCATGACACCTGGAGCTGCAGCAGCCTCTTGGAACCATGAAAGCAAATCTGGAAGAATCAGACTCCTGCCCTGTCGTGGAGCCAGTGTCAGCAGCAGACCATCTCCAGGCTTCCTGCTGTGTTAAGAAAATGAAATCCTTGTTTGTTTCCGTCACTGTTGGTCAAGTTTTCTGTTACTCGCAGCTGAAACATTATGAGCACCGAAGTGTAAAACAGCCTGGTTTTCAGGTCATTGCAAGCAATCTGATGGCTGAATTCAGAGTTCAGGGAGGAAAATGTGGAATAGAAAATGTAACTGTACAGGTGGGAATAGTCTGGACTCCGGGGGACTCTTCATCCAATACTGAAAGACTTTGGATTCTCTGAAAGTGTAGAGCAAGGGGGTCGCCTGATCAAAGCGCCTTTTAGAGTAGCCATTCTCAAATTTTATGAATATTAGAATCATCTGCAGTTTAAAATGCAGATTCCCAAGCCCCATGTCCAGAGAGTCAGATTGTATCAGCAACTTTTATCCTCTTTTATCAGCAACTTTTATGACCAGTTCCATACACACTGACAGCTTCCAGTCTCAGAAGCATTCTGTGTGCACCCACAAGGCAGGCTAAAAGTGTCAGGAGGTGAATGCTCCCGGAGCGACCTTTGATCAACGAGGAATAGAGAGGAACTGGTGGATAAATCTACAGTTTCCTTGCTTATAGGTGGAAGAATTCCAAAGCGTGTGCCTAGCAGCCTTTCAAGTCTCCTTAGAGTTGAGTCCCACTTGCCCACTGTGATAACTCTTTCATTAGCATACCTTTTACTGATTTTCCTTCCCTGTCTCCCTTCCCCAGACCCTCTACCAGTACGCTGCTGGTACCTTAGACAAATCCTTGTCTAAGGTCCAGCTTTTGGCAGAATTCAAACTAGGATGCTGATTGAGAAACCCAGGGTGGGGCTTGGAAATATGCAATTTAACCATCACCCCTCTCTTAAGTATTCAGAGTGGACTGAATCTTAGTCCCTCTAACCACAAGTAACTTTTCCTGTTGACAATGTCAGAGGAATTTGTAGATTAGAGTGAAATTCTTTGGTGGCAAGCAGATTTTTCAGTTGAATTGAGACCAAGAGATTAAGCAAATTCTCTAGCTAATTCAGTTAATCTGTGAAAAGTTTCCAAACATAAGCAATTTCAGAGATAAGACCTAACTGCAAGGGCCCCAAATCAGCTTAGGACATTGAAAGAGGTAATCAGGAGAATGTTGAAGCCCCACCACATAAATAAATAAGACAAATAAAGGATCCTGATTGTTCCTTACCTCATAACACTCAGAATAATTTTTTGTCTAAATGTAATAATAGTATCTATTCATTTAGTTGGTTTCAACTAAGGAATTTGTGTTTTACTGAAAAAGAGGAAAACTAGATCTTATCAGTTGAAGCAATAATTTTAATTGTGTTTAGGGGCCAGATAAACTTGTTGTTTTAACATTCCCTTACTAGGAAAGAGATTGGTCAAACGTGTTTTGATACCACTTTTGCCCTCAAATTAGAATCCTGGGATGAGGAGCTGATGGAGAAGAGATGGACTCACTAGAGGGGCCAGATCGGGTTATTGAGTTCCTCTGATGATGCCATCTCAAGAGCCATGAGCATCAGCCTCCTCCTCAAAAGCTAGGGAAGCTTCCCTGGTGGCTCACTCGGTAAAGAATCTGCCTTGCAATGCAGGAGACCCTGATCTTTGGGTCAGGAAGATCCCTTGGAGAAGGGAATGGCAACCCACTCCAATATTCCTGCTTGGTAAATACTGTGGACAGAGGAGCCTGGTGGGCTGCAGTCCATGGGGTCACGAGAATCAGACACGGAGACTTAGTGACTAAAGCACCACGGTGACCAAAACAGGAAAGATAGTGTCCCCTTATTGTACGCTGCGGCTCATCAGTCTTTAAAAAGCATCATTTAAAGGTGTTTCCAAGAACAGTTCCAGGGGGCCAGTTATTCCCACAGAGGAAATTTTTAGACTTTCCTGAATTACCAGTACCTTATTAGTGATGGAATTCAGCCATGCCATTCCACATACCTCCAGGGTGCCCCAGTTTTGTACTGGGTAGGACAGCCTGGCTTCTGTACCTTTGTCAGCTGAAATCACAGCACCATGACCCTGCTGGTATTATTAAAGTTATCCTAATGCCACTGATGACAGACAGGTTGATAGAGAACCTTCCCATCAAAATCTTCAGGAGTTAGATGTCTGTCTTCAAACTCGTCTGCTAATATCATTTCATGGGCTCTTCTCGAGGAAATGAAGATGCAAGCTGTCAGAAACCTAAATATGGGCAAAGCTGCCTGCCGTCTGATGGAAGATAAAAGAGAAATGCAAAAATACCACCAGATCAGCTTTTCTTTAATCCTAACAGAAGAGACATAGGGAAAGCCTACACATCTACACTTTGGATTAGTGCTCACTTGTTGTCTTTTTCTGTAGCTGAAAAATGAGTTTTCACTCTAAGGAAGCATGCAATGCCACCTAAAAGTCTCAAGTTGGAAAACAGGAAGAGAGTGTTTTGACACTAGAGGAAAACAGAAACAATTTTACCCAAACCTTGAGTTATAAGAGAAAAGATAACTTATTCACTGTATGTATGTTTGTTTGTGTGTGTACTCAGTCGTGTCTGACTCTTTGCGATCCCATGGACTAAGTCCACCAGGCTCCTCTGTCCATGGAACTTCCTGGGCAATAATATTGGAGGGGGTTGCCATTTCCTTCGCCAGGGTATCTTTTCGACCCAGGGATTGAACCCACGTCTTCTGAATTTGGCAGACAAATTCTTTACCACTAGCGCCACGTGGGAAGCCATCACTTTTATTGCTTACCAACCACAAACAACTCTGGGGTTTTTTTTGTTTGTTTTTTTTCTTTTTTTTTTTCTTTTTTTTTTTTTTGTCAGCACATTCAGTTTAAAAAATTCTTTTGGAATTTCATTAAAAATGTATATTCATTTTGCAGAGCACTGACATCTTTATTTTTTTTTTTAATTAATTTTTATTTTTTAGTTTGTTTTGCTTTACAATACTGTATTCGTTTTGTTACACATCGACGTGAATCAGCCACGAGTGTACATGAACTCCCAATCCCGACCCCTACCTCCCCCCTCCCGCCCCACACCCTCTCTCTGGATTATCCCCGTGCATCAGTCCCAAGCATCCTGCATGACATGAATCAGCCACGAGTGTACATGAACTCCCAATCCTGACCCCCACCTCCCCCCTCCCGCCCCACACCCTCTCTCTGGATTATCCCCGTGCATCAGTCCCAAGCATCCTGCATCCTGCATCAAACCTGGACTGGCGATTCGTTTCACTTATGATATCACACATGTTACACTGCCACTCTGCCAACCCATCCCACCCTCTCCCTCTCCCACAGAGTCCAAAAGGCCAGCTCTTTGAAAGTCTACCACTACTCTGTGTATATGTGTTTCTTGGTAATACAGAGATTCCAAGAGGTAGAGGGCATAGTCTCAGCCCTGGAGAAATACACAGTGTCCTCGAAGAGAAATGACAAGAATCTAAATGATAAATAACAATCTGAACATTCCACATGCTATGTGATAAATGGCAACCATATGAATCCATTAGAAAAGACCCCGATGCTGGAAAAGATTGAGGGCAGGAGGAGAAGGGGGTGACAGAGGGTAAGATTGTTTGGATGGCATCACCAACTCAATGGACATGAATTTAGCAAACTCGGGGAGATATTGAAGGATGAGGAAGCCTGGCCTCCTGCAATTCACTGGGTCACAAAGAGTTGGACATAACTTAGCAACTGAACCACAAGAAGTCAATAATATTATTATAAGGCTCACATAGATATCTCTTAATAATTGGACAGACATCCTTCTTCCTTTGGATATGTACAGGGAATGTAGGAACATAATTGTTTAGAGTAATTTTGATGTTTGCACATAAATGCATAATGATATTATTGATCCTGGATGCAAACTATCAGCAGAAGCAGCTGTAAAACCTGATGGGAGTTTGCACCTAGCAGCCTGGTTCCCCTTCTCATCAAGGAGCCAAAAGTACCCAGAGCTCCCAGGATGAGGGAGTGACCTGGGGTGTTTACTAAATGAAATTAGGACTAGAAGATGAAGAATGTGTGAGGGCCATATACAGCAGCATCAAATAGGAAGGAGGCTGGTGCTTTTATTCCCAGCCAACAAAGTGCTTCACAAATCAGTATTATAAGCTGCATTTTATAAATTACCCCATCATGGGAGATTGTGATTGGCATTGAAAAAAAAAAAGAGAAAGGTTTATCTTTTTTTCTTTTGAGAAATCTATTCATTGTGAAATTCAGGAACTATTATTATTTGGTCCCTGAATAATTGTCCACATTACAGCAATTAATACTCTGTTTATTTACTATAGTTATAAGAACAATGTCAGATTTCTTAAATTTTTTGATTAAAGTGTTTTTTTTAAGTTTTGATTAAAATGTTTTAAAAACACTGAAAATAACAACATCTCCCAGAAAATAATGAGTTTCTTCCTGTTGGCTGTCGAATCATTACTCCCATATCTGAATAATAACAGTACATCAAAGCCAGCAGTAGTAATTAAATGATTTGTGAACATGGGTTAACAAATTAGTGCATTGTGATGTGTCATTGTCTAATTAGGGTAAAAATACTAGTCTTACCTAAAAGACTGACAAAATAGTAAAACAAGAAGGAACAGGTAAAAAGGTATCGTGCAAAAGATTAGAACATATGTAATGTCATTTTTCTGCTTCCTACTTTAGAGGGGTTATGAGCATCTTCCAGATCTTACAGTGAAGTGCATTCATGCTGCTGTGTCCAACTTTTTGCATCCCAATGGGCTATATAGCCTGCCAGGCTCCTCTGTCCCTGGGATTTTCTAGGCAAGAATACTGGAGTGGGTTGTGATTTCCTTCTCCAGGGTATCTTCCCTACCCAGGGATCAAACCCAAATTTTCTGCACCTCCTGCTTTGAAGACAGATTCTTTACTGCTTGCGCCATCAGGGAAGCCCCCAGATCTTACATATCCAAGTTACTACACCTTGGATTAGTTATGTTTTTCAGGGTGAATGGGAAGCTGCCTGCATGCGTATGTTCTCATTTGCTTCAGCCGTGTCCAACTCTTTGCGACCCTATGAACTGTAGCCTGCCAGGATCCTCTGACCATGGGATTCTCCAGACAAGAATATTGGAATGTCTCAGTTCAGTTCAGTCGCTCAGTCGTATCTGACTCTTTGCGACCCCATGAATTGCAGCATGCCCCGCCTCCTGTCCATCACCAAATCCTGAAGTTCACGCAAACTCATGTCCATCGAGTCGGTGATGCCATCCAGCCATCTCATCCTCGGTCATCCCCTTCTCCTCCTGCCCCCAATCCCTGCCAGCATCAGAGTCTTTTCCAATGAGTCAACTCTTCACAAGAGGTGGCCAAAGTACTAAAGTTTCAGCTT
Source organism: Aepyceros melampus (assembly GCA_006408695.1). Taxonomy (NCBI): domain Eukaryota; kingdom Metazoa; phylum Chordata; class Mammalia; order Artiodactyla; family Bovidae; genus Aepyceros; species Aepyceros melampus. The sequence continues at coordinate 375,495 of SJXQ01004864.1, read as the reverse complement.
TAGCATCATTCCTTCCAAAGAACACCCAGGACTGATTTTCTATAGAATGGACTGGTTGGATCTCCTTGCAGTCCAAGGGACTCTCAAGAGTCTTCTCCAACACCACACCACAGTTCAAAAACATCAATTCTTTGGTGCTCAGATTTCTTCACAGTCCAACTCTCCCATCCATACATGACTACTGGAAAAACCATAGCCTTGACTAGACGGACCTTTGTTGGCAAAGTAATGTCTCTGCTTTTGAATATGTTATCTAGGTTGGTCATAACTTTCTTTCCAAGGAGTAAGCGTCTTTTAATTTCATGGCTGCAATTGGAATGTCTACATGACCTCAAATAACTGAATTGCTTATAGTTTTCATATGACAACCACCAGCAGCCCTGGCCTGTAAAGACACTTAAGGGAAAGCTTCTTTGAATTCCCCTCTATGTATCAGCTAGATATAAAAAGAAAAAAGAAACCCAGGACTATTCATCTCTCACTCTTATTATTAAGAATTTTCAATTTAGCAACCATTTATTCAGTACATATTTACTAGGCACCTACTATATGCCAAGCAAAGCACTAGTTCTTTTTTTTTTTTTAATAATTAAAAAGGTCTCTTTGTTTATTTATTTTTGGCTGCTCTGGGTCTTCATTGCTATGTGCAGGCTTCTTACTATGGTGGCTTCCCTTGTTGCAGATCATCGGCTCTAGGGTGAGTGGACTTCAATATTTGTGACACATAGGCTTAGCTGCCCTGTGGCATGTAGAATCTTTCCAAATCAGGGATTGAATCTGTGTCCCCTGCATTGGTAGACAAATTCTCAACCACTAGACTACCAGCAAAGTCCAGCATTGGAGAGGCATGAAGCTGCATGAAACAGACCTTCTCTCAAAGTTTTTTTTTTCAATTAGAGAAATAAGGCATACAGTTTAAACATTAGGTAGAGACAAAGTACTGTAAGACTTCAGGAGAGGGATTTAATAACTTCCACGGGGGGAAATGAAGTTGCAGTGTCAAGAGCTTGGTCTTGACCCATAGGAAGTGGTGAGGCTGGAAGGCTTTGCAGACAGAGGAAATGGCCAGCACTAAGGCACGTGTAATTTATCATTTATTCTGCCACCAATTAGGAAGTTTAATCCAAATTACATCCCAGAAAAGAAGCCACTTCTGGACTTATTTCCATTGGCAATGGAAGCATTGGAGAGCTGAAAAAAATTTGCTCTCACAACAGCCAGTAAGTTAGTGACCCTACAGGGGTTTGGAGGCTCCAGAATGCTTTTAACCCTCAGTGATCATTTAAACAACTGAGTCTCCTAAATATGTACAAATCTCATATTTGAACTGATTTTGAAAAATAAAAAGGTGTGTGAAATGCACACCCTACTCTTTCAAGTCTCTGAGCAATGCTTGCAATATTGTAGGACAATTTGGGTCCTAGTGATACAATGATAGCTTTTGGGAACAGAGAAAGTCCTCCATCCTTCTGTCGCTGGTGTCCATGCCACTGACACCTGCTCCCTGCAGCCTTGGGAAACAGCCTCAGATGGATAGCTAAACACACAGTATGGATGTGTTGAAGGAAGTTTCCCGCTTTCTCTATTAGTTTCAAGAATTGTGTGTGTAAGTGTAAATGTTATAGCAAAGATCAAACTGGTTATTAATCCAAGTCAGGGCAAAGAGGAAGAAGCTATCAGCAAAGAGAAGTGATTTCTTTTTAGGCTTTTGCTCTGAAGGCTAAAATTTGTTTAATTAAATGAGACCTTCTGCCCTATGACTGACATGAGGACATTTCCACTTCACTCCGGGGACCCCAAGGCAAGTGAGCCATTAACACTCCATCTCAAAGCCTAAACCTGCCATCATTTCCGTTATCCTGTTCATTCACACCTCGCCTTTGAGCCACTGTTGTTCATCTCTTCAGCCTAATATCATCAGCTGATTTTCATTTTAACTTTTCCATTAAAACATTAGGCATGCTTTTAGAAGAATGCGTTTTTTGATAGGAGTTATCTGAGTAAAGTGAGATGTGAAAATCTTGGAGGTGATTCAAATGGGAGTCACGGTGGCTAAAAGCATGTAAAATAAAAACATTTCTTTTGTGTGAAAGAAACTGGCTTAGGAAGACTGGGGGTAAAGAGGCATGATGTGACACTGTTCTTGAGGGGTACATGTGCGCTAAACCCCTTCAGTCGTGTCCAACTGTTTGCAACACTATGGACTGTAGCCTGCCAGGCTCCTCTGGCCTTGGGATTCTTCAGGCAAGAATAATGGGGTGGGTTGCCATTTCCTCCCCCAGGGGATCTTCCGGAACCAGGGATTGAAACCATGTCCCCTGCAGTAGCAGGCAGATTCTTATTCACTACACCACCAGGGAATTTCTCCTAGAATCTTTTGAGAGTGAAAAAATAAAGAGAAAGATAAATTCTGTTATCTATCACTCTAATTTGTACATAAATTTGTCTAAAATCAAAGTAAAATTTCTGTAATAAGCAAAAATAAACCAAAATATTGTCAAAGAACAAAGTGAGACTAATTAAGTAAAAACTATAGAGAATTAGGCATTTTTACCTCAATTTCAAAATATTTTCTATTCAATGTCTAGTCTATAACATAAATTGTGTTACTGTTAATTCTAACACAACTTTAAAAAACTTCAGCCTAATCCAGTCTAAGATTCCCTAGTGTGAGAACCTAGAACACATACATCCCATAACTCAAGTGCTCAGAAGGTGTGCTTTCAGTGTCTCAAACTCCAGAGATCAAATGTGGTAGAATGATTAACTCATGGTTGGTCTGGGAGTTAGTTCTTGGCATTTTACCATTTTACCACCCATTGAACATTTTAAAGTGAGAAGTTTAGTGATTTATCTTCTGTACAAGTTGCTTTTCTGACAATATATTGTTGGTATAAAAGGCCTCCTTTAAAAAGAAAATCTGAGAACAGAGAATCTCAGGATAAAGAGGAACATTCTAAGGACCAGAAGTTTCCAGCAGTGAAGCAGACCCACCTGTAAGAAGGGAAGTCTCCATCACCTGAAGTATTTCAGTGGGTGCTGGGTGGCCATCCCTTATGGTCACAATGGAGACAATTGTTTCATTGAATGAGAGGCTAGATGAGGTGGCCTCTGAGGTACTAGCCAGTTTGAACAATTCCCAGTTTTGTGATCCTAAGTGAAAGTGAAAGTAAAATCGCTCTGTCGTGTCCGACTCTTTGCAACCCCATGGACTGTCGCCCTCCAGGCTCCTCTATCCATGGGATTCTCCAGGCAAGAATACTGGAGTGGGTTGCCATTTCCTTCTCCAGGGGACCTTTCCAACCCAGGGATCAAACCCGGGTCTCCCGTTTGTGATCCTAGAGTTCATAGGATTCTGACTCTGAATCAGTAACTAAAATATCATCTAACTTTGTCCCCTGGAACAGTGCACTTCACACATTAACATCTTCCTTTAGAAAACTACTGCCCTCAGTGTCCTATGCATGCTGATGTTAAATCGCTTTCCTGATACTTGGTCCAGAAACTGAGTTTTATTTTGAAGAAAGCAATCTTCAAAATTGTATTATTTATTTATTTTTGGCTGTACTGGGTCTTCACTGCTGCACAGGCTTTCCTCTAGTTGTGGCGAGCGGGGGCTCCTCTCTAATCGCAGTGAATGGGCTTCTGACTGTGGTGGTTTCCCTCGGGCAAGCGGGCTCTCAGTAGCTGTGGCTCCTGGGCTCTGGCGCACAAGCTCAACAGTTGTGGCACACAGGCTTAGTAGCTCTGCAGCATGTGGGACCCTCCCTGATCAGGGATTGAATTCATGTCTCCTGCACTGGCAGACGGACTCCTCACCACCGAGCCACCAGGGCAGCCGAAGAAAGCAACGTTAGTGCATCTGAGAGAAACAAAAATATGTAATAACACACCTCAGGTCTATGAAAGAACCCATTCCTACATAGCCAGTCCATAGTGAGAAAGGAGCATCTCGGTACATAAAAAGTCAATTGCAGTCATTTTATATTTAGTGAACGGCCTGAGGAAGTAAAATCAGACCTGGATTCAGTTCAACACCTGAGTCAGTGGTGCAGTGTGGGCCAATGATGAGAGCTTCCGTTTGTTTACCTTGGCAGATTTCCAGGGCTGTTCCACATCTGTGCTGCTCGGCCTCTGTAGGCCGGCAGCAAGGCAGAAAACATGCAACACTCTGGTGCCACTTCTGGGGTCAAGAGCAGGGCTGCTGCTGGGTGGACTTCGCACTGGTTACAAAAACTCCATAACTCAGGGAAAAACCCATCACCCTTCTGGAACTTCAGTAGGAAGAGGAAGCAACACACAGGAGGGTGAAGGGGTGAGCTATTATAGAAAGGACTCATCACCGTTGGGGGGCATTAGATGGGGTCTGCCAAAGAAATGAGCTTTACAAAGATAACTCAGCCTTGAAAAGAGTACTCCTTTCCTTTACAGGGCTGCGCACTAGACATAACACATGCTGTTTTAAAACAAAGAGTGATATGAATGCCAATATTTCCCTCCTGGGGCTTCCCTGGTGGCTCAGTGGTAAAGAATTTGCCTGCCAATGCAGGAGACATGGGTTCAGTCCCTGGGCTGGGAAGCTCCCCTGAGGAAGGAAATGGTAACCCACTCCAGTATTCTTGACTAAGAAATCCCATGAACAGAAGAACCTGGCCAGCTACAATCCATGGGATCCCAAAGAGTCGGATAATGCTTAATGACTAAACAACAACAACAATTTTCCTCTTTGGTCAGAAAATAAATATATCCCTCCACATGAACTTTGACATCTCTAGGAATGGTCTTCCTACAAAATGTTGAAAGTAAAGGGACTCGGTTGTTCTCTTTGAGTCATCTCTGAAACGGGCCTAAATACCTCATTTTGTTGTCACCTAGAATGTCCCTGGGAAAACGAACCAAATCAAAGACAGGTAACAAATTAACTGCAAAGAATGAAGTGTACTAATCAGATTTATTCAAGGCCAAGTACAAGTATTCTGATTTGCAGGCTTTTATGGAACTTGGTGGGAAGATATAAAGTAGTCACTCTCAAAGGCTGATACTCACAGTGGCCGTGTTCTCTACAGATATATGGTAGGGCCTTGACCAAAGTATTTTGGCCCCAGTAGTAGAGAGACTGAATCCAAAGGTATAAATAATCAGCTGGCTTTCAGTGTGGCCTTGGGTAAATCATATCACCTTCTAATTCTTATCTACAAAATTGAGATAATAGAATCTGTTTGGACTCCCCTGATGGTCTAATGGTTAGAACTCCATACTTTACATGCAGGGGACACAGGTTTGATCCCTGATTGGAGAACTAAGATGATGCACGGTGTGGCAAAAAAAAAAAAAAAAATCAACTTTACTTGGTTTCAATGGCAATTAAATTTCATAATTCATCTAATTATTTGAAAATTTTAATGAGTGCTTAAAATGTGCCAGGCACAAGGGATCTAAGTAGATATTCCTCCAAAGATATACAAATGTCCAATAAGCACTTGAAAAGATATGCACTATGATTAGCCATCAGGGAAATGCAGGTCAAAACCACAGTCAGATACCATGACACATCTACTGGATTAGCTATAATCAAAAAGACAGAAAATAAAAACTATCGGTGAAAACTTGGAGAAATAGGAACATCCCATACACCGCTAGTGGGGATGTAAAATGATGCAGCCACTTTGGAAAGCAACCAGATGGTTCCTCAAAAGGTTAAACAGTTATTGTATGAGTTAGCAAATCCACTCCTAAGTATACTTATAAGTATTCCACTCCAGCAGGAAGGAAAACATATGCCTACAAGGAGACTTTATGAATGTTTGTAGCAGCATTATTCATAATAGCCAGAAAGTAGAAGCAACTCAAACGTCCATCATCTAATGAATGTAAAAAATGTGGTATATCCCTACAATGGAGTATTATCTGGGAATGAAAAAGAATGAACTGTTGGTATGTGTTACAATAGGATGAACCTTGAAAATATTATATTAAGTGAGAGAAATCAGTCACAAAAAGACCACATATTTTATGATTCCATTTACATAAAATGTCCACAATAGGCAAGTCAATAGAGACAGAAACTAGATTACTCGTTGGTTGAGGTTGGGAGGAGGATGGGGAGGGAGCTTAGGAATTAACAGCTAAGGGCTGTAGGGTTTCTTTTCTGGGGTGACAAATTGTTCTAAAATTGCTTGTTGTGATGATTGTACAACTGTTTAAATATACAAAAAGTCATTGTTTTTTTAAATACTTATTTAGCTGCACAGTCTTAGTTGTGGCACATGGATCTTCATTATGTCATGCGACACAAGGACTCTCTAGTTGGGGTGCTAGGGCTTAGTTCCTCTGCAGTATGTGGGGTCTTAGTTCCCCAACTAGGGATCAAACCCATATCCCCTGCATTGCAAGGCAGATTCTTAACCACTGGACCACCAGGGAAGTCCTGAATCATATACTTTAAATGGATGAATTGTGTGGTATGTGAATTATATCTCAATAAAGCAGCTGAAAAAAAAAAAAAAAAAAAAACCAAGGGATGTGCCAGGCAATTTGCTAAGTGCTCAATACATAATGGGTATGAAATGAACATGAAGTGTGCTTAATAAATACAATGCAAACACATAATGCCTCATTTACTTTGAATAAAGGGGAAAAAGAACTTTTTAAAGGAATACAAGTGCACATGAAATATAAAAGCCTAAATTAATGTGCTAATTAGGAATAAAATAACCATAACTAAGGCCTAACAGCACGTAGTATCGTACTGGGATATCATTAAACCGTACTTGAGTGTAGAGTAAGGTAAAGTCTTTAGCAGCAATCATCTTTGGTAATACACTATTGAGTCATAGTGTTATTTAAACAGAAAGTGAAGGCCATTATAAACTACACCTGAGAATCAAAGACAAAGAGATAAAAAGACCGTTTATTGCTAGAGAAGAGATCTGAAGGGGAAATTATGCTTCTGTCTCTTTACCGTCTTGGCATCGTATGTTTTTTCTTCTAAGTTTTAACATTTATTTATATATCGTGGTGCTGGGCCTTCATTACTGTGAGTGGGCTTTCTCTAGTTGGGGGGAGCGGAGGTCACTCTCTAGTCCTGGTGTGTGGGCCTCTCGTTGCGGAGCACCGGCTCTAGGGCATGGGGGCTTCAGTAGTTGTGGCACATGGGATCAAAAGCTGCGATTCCCAGGCTCTAGAGCACAGACTCAACTAGTTGTGGTGCATGGGCTGAGTTGCTCCATGGCATGTGGGATCTTCCCAGACCAGAGATCAAACCCATGTCTCTTGCATTGGCAGGCAGATTCTTTACCAGTGAGCCACCAGGGGAGCTGGTATTGTAGTCTGAATGCCCATTATTCCTCTACTTCTCATCTCCAACACATAATCACCCTTAATATGGAAAACAAAAGTCGTGCCTTTCTGCATCTTGGCATTTAAGCAAACAAAAATACACTGCATACTTCCCTATTCCTTGACCTTTTTCATTTTCTCTTTGTTAGCCTATTTGTTAGCCCCAAGAGGCTATCTTTTTACAGTATAAAAGCCAAAGGAACCCTCAGAATTATTGATGAGCATGGGTTCTATGAAAGAAGTCATCATCTATATCCTGCGGAAGTAAGGCATGAATAGCTAGAGAAAGATGCGAACACCTATCTGATCTTTCAGTGGCTCAAGATCTTATCATCCCTGTCTAGGCTTGACATTACAGATAGTCTAGGACATTCTAGGGTAGCACATTAACACAAGCAAAGGCAGATTGGCAGGATGTTTCAGGTGGAAGTCAAACATCTTAGACAGTGTCATTCTGGAGGAAAGAGCTAGTGCTGTCCTGACTCCAATAAGGACTGAAACTGTGGTGGAAAATACGTGTGGGTGCATGGAAAGTTTTCTTCAAATTGATAGGGGCAGAGACTTCCCTGGTGGCCCAGTGGTTAAGAATCCACCTTGCAATGCCAGGGAAGAAGGTTTGGTCCCTGATCAAGGAACTAAGATCCCACACGCCACTAGCTACTGAGCCTGCATGCCACAACTAGAGAGTCCATGAGCTGCAATGGAAGATCTTGCGTGACTCAACTAAGACCTGACACAATAAACAAATTAAAAAATACACTTTGAAATGATAGAGGCAAGCTTCTCTGGTGCCTCTGTGGTCAAGAATCCACCTGTCAATGCAAGATACACAGGTTCGATCCCTGATCAAGGGAGAGCCCACATACTGCAGAGCATTTAAGCCTGTGGGCCACAACAATTGAGCCTGAGCTCTAGAGCCCCGGAGCTGCAATTACTGAGCCCACAAGCTGCTGTAGCCTGTAGCCTGATGACCCTAGAGTCTGTGCTCCATAGCAAGAGAAGCCACTGCAATGAGGAGCCCTTGTACTGCAATGAAGAGTAGCCCTACTCTTCATAACTAGAGAACAGCCTGCGCAGCAAGGAAGACCCAACACGGCCAAAAATAAATAAATCCTTATTTTAAAAAAATGATATGGCAATAGAGAGAGACCACTATGTGGGGTAGACCCAACACTAGGAAAGAAGAGTAGAGGATAAAGATAAGAAAGGAAGGGAGGGAAGGAAGCCAGGAAGGAGAAAGAGTACAATGGAGTCTGTTTGTACAAATAAAAACTATCAGAGAGAGAAATTTTAACTTTATCCACCAAAGAGATACATTCCTTTCATAAAACGAGAAGCTGGCAAGAAAAATTGAAATATCTTAAAAATTAATATATGTTAAGAAAAAAATAAGGTGCATAGTAGAGGACAGAGATGACACTTCAAAGCACTAAAGACATAATGAGCGGGCATAAAAGTATTCATATGATATGACAAGGGGATTGGAGTTGTGTGCCCAGAAGAGGGCCGTGGCAAGGACTGATGTGCAGCAGTGGGAACACAAGGAGGACAAGAGTGAACCATGCAATAAAAACTGAGGCCGAATCGACTGCACAATGAATCTGGCTGAAAGAGAACAGTCCAGAAGGCAGTAAAATCAGATTCAGTGACAAGAGTGAGAAAGAGAAGAGAAACTACGTGCACCCCATATGCAAGCAGATTTGAGCGAAATTCTAAAGCATTTACTGAAAGACCTACCTCATTTTGAAGAAACATAAAGCATAACTATTTAGTTGGGAAGAACCAAGAACTTGGAAGTAGAATGCAAGGTTCACACCTGGAAAACAAAACAAGTCAGTTTGCCTCTTACAAACGCTTGTGTTCCTTCTTTTTATTCGCTAATTGTTTTCTTTGGCTTTGTAACTGGGAAATACTTTCCCATGGCAGCAATGTGGTAAGTGGTGGCTAAATTCCAAAAGTGGCCCACCAAATTCTGTTCGATGATTAAAACTCTACCTTCACAGTAATTCTGCTAGAATCAGCCTTAGTCTTGAGACCTGGGAGGAAAGAGTGGTAAAGTACAAGAGAGAAGGGGAAGAGAAGAAAGGAGAGGGAAGAGGAAGAGACAAAGAAAAAAAGAGGAGCAAGAAGGAAAAAGATGATGGGAGGTTTTCTTTTTCTCTTGGACATGGAGTTTCAAATCCTGACTTTAGTCCTGAGGTCTCTGCCAGGTATTAGGAAGCTATCAAGCTCGTGGTCAAGTGTATGAGATCTGTGATTAACACTCTTTAATTTTCCTAGGGAGAGATCACTGGAGTTTTAAAAAATATTTAGAAGATATTTGGTAGCAAATTTCCTCTAGTTAAAAAATAAAATCAGTTCACCTAATTGTTTCTATTACTCATAGCTTCACGCCTCCTTTGCCTCTCTGAAGGATCCAGTGACTTCTGATGAGTCTTGGTGTACAGAGGTGAAAAAGTGAAAGTGTGAGTGGCTCAGTCGTGTCCCACTCTTTGGGACCGCATGGACTATAGCCTGTCAGGCTCCTCTATCCATGGAATTCTTCAGGCAAGAATACTGGGGTGAGTTGCCATTTCCTTCTCCAGGGGATCTTCCCAACCTAGGGATTGAACCCAGGTCTCCCGAGTTGTAGGCAGATTCTTTACTTTCTGAGCCACCAAGGAAGCTCCACAGTAGGGCAGGTATTTGTAAATTTGAAGTAATGAGTTGGGGATTCTCTACATAGAAAAAAAAAAATCCAATTTCTTCAGTTGTATATAGAGAATTGATAATATAAAATGTAGATGAAGGGACTTCTCTGGTGGTCCATTGGCTAAGACTCCTGGCTCCCAAAGCAGGGGACCTGGGTTCAGTCCCAGGTCAGGGAACTAGATCCCACATGCTGCAACTAGGAGTTCCATGCCACAGCTAAAGATCTCACATGCCACAGGGAAGACCTGGCCCAGCCAAATAAATAATTAAAATACATTTTTAAAAGTATCCTTGATATAAGACAGTACTTAAATCTTTTAATATGGGGAAGAACATAAAATGTAACACATCTCAAAGCACCTAATCAAGAGCTGAAAAATTGTGTAACTACTCAAAGATCTATCAAGGATGCAGCAATTTAAGGATGTCGATAAATGACAGATATTTAGAAAAAAAGGGAGAGAGTCAATTTGAAAATTAGGTAAGGAAAGAGGCAATTGAAACATCATTTAAAGAAAGCAAAAATGATCAGAATTAAATATAACATTTGTGTAACAAAGAAAACAAGATTAGTCAAGCTATGACGAAGAATAGCTTAGAAAGAATAGAAGAATGAAAATGAAAAGAGTGGACAAATTGCCCACAGATTAGGTAATTTCAAAAACAAAGTAAAAAGTGAAAAAGAGAAAAAGAGGACTGAGACCAGTCTTCAAAAGGACACAAAAAGTGTTTTAAGTTGTAAAGGTGTGTGTTCCTTTTTCAGGATAAGTAAATAAATCTGTGAGAGGATTAAAACTTAAAAATGTAATTTGCCCTAATGAGAACCTACTACATGGCACAGGGAAACCTGCTCAACACTCTGCATTGAACTCAGTGGGAAGGAGATGCAAAAACCAGGGGGTGTATATATACATATTTCTATACTGCAGAGACTAACACAACATTGTGAAGCAACTATACTCCACTAATATACTCCAATATAATTTGCCAATAAAAGGCTTAATTGGTGACATTTCTGGGGGGACCCCAAAGGACAATGAACTATCATAGATGAATTTTTAGTGTTTTAGTTGAATATGGGTGGGGTTAATTGATTTTTTTTTTTTTTTGGATATACTATCTCCACGATGGTCATTATGCCTCTAAATTGCATGAGTAAAGAAGTAGCTACAAATGGAAAAGTTTGCTTCCTAATGTTGCTTATTTTTAACTATCTAGAAGTTATTTTTATTCACCTTATTTCCTAAGAAGCTCATCAATTTTCTGATTTATCATTAACAACATTTAACTGAATACTTTATTACATATAATTGCTAGATGTCTGCTCTCAGAAAGAAAATAGAACTGAGAACACAGTTAACAAACCAAGTTTAAGCCTCAGCTCTGTCACTTACAAAAAGCATTTAGTAACTGAACCTCTGGAGCTTCCTTGTTGGCTCAGCTTGTGAAAAACCCACCGGCCATTCCAAGAGACTCGAGAGATGTGGGTTTGACCCCTGGGTTAAGAAGATCCCCTGGAGAAGGAAAGGGCAACCTGACCCAGCATTCTTGCCTGGAAAATCCGATGGGCAGGGAAGCCTGACAGGCTGCAGTCCATGGGGTCACAAAGAGTCAGACATAAGTGAGCATACACTTGCACACACGCAACTGAACCTCAGTTCCTTCATCTCTTTATAAAATAAAGGTCCTGAGCACTTTTAGGGCAGGCTAGGCTGCACTATGATGTTTGGTAGGCTGTTGTTTAGTCTCTAAGTCATGTCCGATTCTTTGTGACCCCATGATTGCAGCATGCCAGGTTCCCTGTCCATCACCAACTCCTGCAGCTTGCTCAAACTCATGTCCATCGAGTCAGAGATGCCATCCAACCATCTCATCCTCTATCATCCCCTTCTCCTCCTGCCTTCAATCTTTCCTAGCACTAGGGACTTTTCCAATGAGTCGGCTCCTCCCATCAGGTGGCCAAAGCATTGGAGCTTTGACTTCAGCATCAGTTCTTCCAGGGCATATTCAGGGTTGATTTTTCTTAAGATTGACTGATTTGATCTCCTTTTTTCCAAGGGACTCTCAAGTGTGTTCTCCAACACCGCAGTTTAAAAGCATCAATTCTTCTGTACTCAGTCTTCTTTATGGTCCAACTCTCATATCCATACACAACTACTGGAAAAACCATAGCTTTAAATAAATATATTTGTCAGGGAGACCTGGGTTCAATCCCTGGGTCAGGAAGATCCCCTGGAGAAGGAAATGGCAACCCACTCCAGTACTCTTGTCTGGAAAATCCCATGGACAGAGGATCCTGGTAGGCCCCAGTTCATGGGGTTGCAAAAAGTCAGACACGACTGAATAACTCCACTTTCACTTTCGTCAGGAAAGCGATGTCTCTGCTTTTTAATACGCTAAGTTTGCCATAGCTATTCTTTTAAGGAGCAAGGATTTTTTAATTACGTGGCTGCAGTCACTACCTGCAGTGATTTTGGAGCTGGAGAAAATGAAATCTTCTCTACCTATTTGCCATGAAGTGATAGGACTGGATGCCATGATCTTAGTTTTTCAAATGTTGAGTTTTAAATCAGCTTTTTCACTCTCCTCTTCATCAAGAGACTCTTTAGTTCCTCTTCACTTTCTGCCATTATTTGATAGGTTAGGTATATTAAAAGTATTTTCTACTTAATATTTTTAACTTACAATTTGTTGACTGGTTACAATCCCTTAGAAGTTGAGAAAGATCTGTATATGTTGGCATATTAATAATAGCTGATTAATAATAATCATAGCTAACAAAATACATAAATGTGTCAAATAGGATATAATCTTTATAATAACACTATGTGATTTTTGCTATTGTTTTCTTTATAGATAAATGTCAAATAACTTACTCTGAGGCTTGGAGATATTCAGTAATTTATCCAAGATTTCACATACTGAATAGTAGAGTCCAGAGCCTTATACTGTTCAAGATGAAATATTACTATATACACTATTTGTGATTTACTTTTCAAAGCAAAAACTAGCATGTCCTACAGGTTCATGAATTTACTTTAACAGCTTCATTTCTGAAGACTGTAAGATATTCTTTTTATGAAAGTGCCATAATTTATTAGTTGCAGCACGTGAGACCTTTTAGTTGTGGCATGCGGGATCTTTAGTTACAGTATGTGGGATCTAGTTCCCTGACCAGGGAACAAACCCAGGCCTCCTGGATTGGGAGCGAGGAGCCTCAGCCACTGGACCACCAGGGAAGTCTCTATAGTTTTTAAACATTCTCCCATTTGGAAGAATTTAGTTCATTTCTAATTTTCTACTCTTTGTAGGTGAATCTTTGCATATGACTTTGTTTCTTAGAATAAAATTTTAGACACAGAAATGCTGGGCCAAAAGCCATGAATATTTTTAAGACTTTTTATAGTACCAACTATGTATTCCATGTTATTTCTTAAGACTTACCCTTCACTTCTCTGAAGTCATCTAAGAGGTTGTTAATTAAGCTCTTTGTTGTTTATTGTTAAAAGTTTCCTTTGGTGGTTCTTGTTCTGTCACTTAAAAGAGAAATTCAAGCAGGTAAAGAGATATTTCAGTAGTTCCCAACATGTAAAAGGATAGAAGGAGGAACATTCGATTTCCTCATCCTCTGGGAAAATTATAAAACTGACAGAGAAAGCGCCAGGAAAGAAAATGATTCCCACCACGGGTATAGTACTGGGACTGAACAATACAGAAGAAAAATGAAACAGTAAGTCCAAGTGTTGTAGTACCAAACATTTGTATAACTGGAAAAGTCTAGCTATTTGATCAATATTTTTTAAATCCCTAGAAATTCAGAATAGAACTTCCCTTGGGCAGGCCTTATGGTGGGATTTGGCTGAGGAGATGAATGGCAGGAAGAATGTCCTTGAATACTGGAAATACGGTATGTCTCGATCGAGATGATTGTTGTTGTTCAGTCACTAAGTTGTGTCTGACTCTGCGACCCCATGGACTGCAGTACGCCAGGCTTCACCATCTCCCAGAGTTTGCTCAAACTCATGTCCACTGAGTCAGTGATCCCATCCAATCATCTCATCCTCTGTCTCCCCTTTCTCCTCTTGCCCTCAGTCTTCCCAGCATCAGGGAATTTTCCAATGAGTCAGCTCTTTCCATCAGGTAGCCAAAGTATTGAAGCTTCAGCTTCAGTGTCAGTCCTTCCAATGAATATTCAGGGTTGCTTTCCTTTACAATTGGCTTGTTTGATCTCCTTGCTGTCCAAGGGACTCTCAAGAGTCTTCTCAAGCAATACAGTTTGCAAGCATCATTTCTTCAGCTCTCAGCCTTCTTTATGGTCCAACTCTCACATCTGTGCATGATTACTGGAAAAACCATGCTTTGACTATACAAACCTTTGTTGACAAAGTTTTGTCTCTGCTTTTTTAATACACTGTCTAGGTTTGTCATAGCTTGAAGGAGCAAGTATCTTTTAATTTCATGGCTTCAGTCACTGTCCACAGTGATATATATATTTATATTTATCTTATACATAAAAAGTTATGACCAACCTAGATAGCATATTCAAAAGCAGAGACATTACTTTGCCGACTAAGGTCTGTCTAGTCAAGGCTATGGTTTTTCCCGTGGTCATGTATGGATGTGAGAGTTGGACTGTGAAGAAAGCTGAGCGCCAAAGAATTGATGCTTTTGAACTGTGGTGTTGGAGAAGACTCTTGAGAGTCCCTTGGACTGCAAGGAGATCCAACCAGTCCATTCTGAAGGAGATCAGCCCTGGGATTTCTTTGGAAGGAATGATGCTAAAGCTGAAACTCCAGTACTTTGGCCACCTCATGCGAAGAGCTGACTCATTGGAAAAGACTTTAATGCTGGCAGGGATTGAGGGCAGGAGGAGAAGGGGATGACAGAGGATGAGATGGCTGGATGGCATCACTGACTCGATGGACATGAGTCTGTGTAAACTCCAGGAGTTGGTGATGGACAGGGAGGCCTGGCATGCTGCAATTCATGGGGTTGCAAAGAGTCAGACACGACTGAGTGACTGAACTGAACTGAATGTATAAAAGTTCCTCTAGCTGTACATTTAAGATCTGTGTACTTTATAGTATGTATGATGATATAGTATGTATTGTAAAATAACCAGATTGTTGGCATCATGGAAACCAGATGTTTAGGGTCAACTATGGTTTTCATTTTATTCCCAGGTATTTTTATGTGCTTTTGCAGTCATTTAACCTTATTACATATAGGCAGTAAACACATAAACACAGTTGAGTCAAGCTTTGGCAAGCTAACAGACTTTTTTTTTCCCTTTTTCTAAGTTTAGGTGAAGTCCCCGTTTCCAGTCCCTAACAGTTGGATATTTAGGGAGACTCCAATTTTTTGCTATTATCGTTCCTTGTACACAAATTTTTTTATTTAATTTATTTTATTGACACCCCCACCTCCCACTGTAACCAGTGTAAATAACTCTGTGTTTTTTCTTCCAGGCCTTTCTCTATAATCATAAATTTTTACACATGTGCACACACATACCCTGTTAATTGTTTAACAAAAACAGGATTTTTATAATGTACTTCCCTGGATCTTCCTTTTCTCACTGTATTTGCATCATTCTTTTCTATGACTATCTAATATTCTGTGCTCCAATTGGTTGATATTAATTTTGCTTCCCTACTTTCTGCCACTACAAACATTGCTACAGTAGATATCTCTATATATACCTTATATGGAGAAGGCAATGGCGCCCCACTCCAGTACTCTTGCCTGGAAACTCCCATGGATGGAGGAGCCTGGTAGGCTTCAGTCCATGGGGTCGCTAAGTCGGACCTGACTGAGCGACTTCATTTCACCTTTCGCTTTCATGCATTGGAGAAGGAAATGGCAACCCACTCCAGTGTTCTTGCCTGGAGAACCCCAGGGACGGGGAAGCCTGGTGGGCTGCCGTCTATGGGGTCGCACAGAGTCGGACACGACTGAAGTGACTTAGCAATTAGCATACCTTATATACTAGAGATTTGTTGATCATACTGGCGTTTTTATTTCTTTTTTTGTTGTTTTTTTGTAAATTTATTAATCTATTTTAATTAGAGGCTAATTACTTTACAATATTATAATGGGTTTTGTCACACATTGATATGAATCAGCCATGGGTGCCTTGTCACAAAATCTTTAAAAAGTTATGTATTTATTTGTGGCTGTGGCAGGTCTTAGTTTCTGCAGGCAGGATCTTTCCTTGTGGCAAGTGGGCTCTAGTTATGCAGCGTGGGCTCAGTAGCTGGGGCACGCAGGCTTAGTTGCCCTGCAGCATGTAAGATTTTAGTCCCCTGACCAGGGGTCAAACCCATGCCCCCTCCTTTGGAAAGCAGATTCTTAACCATTGGACCACCAGGGAAGTTCCCTTGTACATAAATTTTTGTGTGTATCTTTAGTTATTAACTGAAGGTAAATTTCCAGAAAGCTCCCTTTCAGTGAATTGAAGAGGATATGGCATGAAAACCCTATGCCAACAGTTTTCTAGAAATTAAACGTGACACATGTCTCAAAATAAGATGACTATGATTAAACACTGTTTAAACCACTTGGACCAACTTAGGGTAAAAGGCTCAGGTTGTAGCATTAGTCTTATCCTTAAAAGTATCGGAGTTTCGAGTAACCCAAAAGAGAATATTGAGCATCTAAATATTCTACTTTTCCTAACCATGTGCTCGGTCACTCAGTTGTGTCCAACTCTGCGACCCCGTGGACTGTAGCTTACCAGGCTCCTCCGTCCATGGAACTGTCCAGGCAAGAATACTGCAGTGGGTTGCCGTTTCCTGCTCCAGGGGATTTTTGGTACTCAGGGACTGAATTCACGTCTCCTGCATTTCCTGATTGACAGGCAGATTCTTTACCACTGTACCACCTTGGAAGCCCAGGATAGTAAGCATACAAATATTCTACTTTTCCTAATCATACTCACGTCCAATTTCTTTCTTTAGAAACTCATTCTCAGTCTTTAAATTTTAAAGGACAGATCATAATGTTTGGGGACTTTTTCAAAATTTTAGATACTTTAAAAAACATTTATCTAACTTCTGATAAAAAATTCATCTTTCATTATCAGCTATATTAAGATATATAAATCTAGAGTCAAGCTCTTTTTGATTTGGACTATGTTATACAGGCAATATTTTCATATTACGAGTAATTACTTGATTGCAGGTGTGTTTACTTTGACATTACTTAGATCTACTTTCTCTCTGCCCTTCAAAACCCATTCCTTTTGTTTTCTAGAACATATATCGTGGTTGGCAGCAGCAAGTGAAACCTCAGCCTCCATCTGCATTTCTCAAACCTATCAGCACAATAGTGTAGACATTTGTTTATGAACACAACAGCGTAAGATATCTGTATTTTTGGTTGGAATCCAGTTCATCTGTTACAATTTAGTGATGTTCTAAGCTTTTACTTCCATTTTGTAGACCCTGAAATGACTTCATATCTTGGCTGAGCTTCAGAGTTTCAACATACACAGACAGATCTAGACTTTCCTCTTCCCCCTACCATGCTTTGCTGTTACCTGCAGTTTCTGGGGCATGAAAAACACCCAAACTGGCAAACTTCAGAAAAAGCAGGCATTGTTTTCCCCCAGGAATATTTTGCTTCATTGTGACAAAAGGCCAACCTGTTCCCCTGTTTAAAATATGCAGTGGAGTTATTTTAGCTTCTGAAAATTTCCATGCTGAGTAAGAGTATATATTGAGAAAAATGGTGGAGGGCAGGGAGGAATCCAATCAACTCTTCTAAGCTAAGTAATTGTGTAGTGCTCTGAAGCCGTCAACACTCTGGATCCTTGCAACCCTCACCTAGATAAGTGCTTAGTTTGTTAGTAGTCAAACTTACACTTCTATTCTCTCGATAATCATTCCGATGGGAAAGGATTCTTCTTAGCAGAAACTAAACAGCTCCAGAAAAAAGATCTACAGATGCTAACATTTATAGGTCTGTCAGTGACAAAGCTAGCTGGAAGACTCATCACCTTGTGATGGAGCTCTCCAGGCACCAATGGAAACTAGTATTTCCAGTTAGCTTGTTATGGTCATATTCTTTAGAATGAACAGCCAGCCAAAGAACCAGACATTGGAGGAAAACCTCTGATATGAAAGACAGAGACCAAACAACGCAGGATGAGGTGCAGGAATGGGGGATAAAGGAAACAAAAGTAAAAGACTCAGAGAGTAAAAAGGAAACAGTGACTAAGAAAAGTGTTAGAGAGAGGAACCAATACAATACACACACAAAATGAAAATGAGAAGTCTTAAAAATGGGACAGAGAAAAAGAAATAGTTATTGGAAATTAAAAGTTGGAAAACGAATTCGACAGAAGGGTTTCAAGACAGAGCTGAAGAAATCTCCCAGAAAGTAAGACAAAGAGACGGATGATGTGAGAGAAAAAAGAGGATAATGAGAGGGTCAATTCAGGAAGTTCAGTTCAGAAGATCAGTGGTTGCCAGGATCAGAGGGGAGGAGAAGGGAAGGTGAATAGGCAGAGCAGAGAGGACATTTGGGGAGGTGAAGTGAAATACTCCATATGATACCTAACAGTGAATAAACATCATTGTACGGTTGTCCAGACCTACAGAATGTCCACCACCAAGAGTGAACCCTAAGGTAAACTATGGATTTTGGATGATTATGATGCGTCCCTGTAGGTTCATCAGTTGTGACAAATATACCACTCTGGTGGAGATGTTGCTAACCAGGGAGGCTGTTGCATATGTAAGGAGAGGAGGTATATTGGGACTCTCTGTACCTTCCCCTTAATTTTGCTGCAAACTTGAAGCTGTTCTAAAAAAATTCTTTTTAAAAAAGCCTTAAAAGAAAGAAAAAAATCTTGCAGAGAGTGAAACCCGATCCCATATAATGGATTGGAAATCTCAATCGCAATGGCATCAGACTTCTTCAGTGGCATCAGAAGTCCTCAAACTTCTCCATGAAGCTTACAGCAAATGACACAGGGCCTTCATATCCTGAAAGAACGTGATTTCCA
The DNA here is from genome assembly GCA_006408695.1 of Aepyceros melampus. Lineage (NCBI taxonomy): Eukaryota > Metazoa > Chordata > Mammalia > Artiodactyla > Bovidae > Aepyceros > Aepyceros melampus. The sequence goes on along the minus strand of SJXQ01004864.1, from coordinate 356,456 downwards.
AACCAGAATTCTGTTCCCAGGTAAACCGCCAATCAAATGTGAGGATGAGATAAAGATGTTTTTAGCCATTCAAGAATTTAAAATATTTCCACCCTACTAGATTACCAAGAGTTACCATATGATTCCGCAACTCTACTTCTAGGCATATATCAGAAGACTTGAAAGCAGAGACTCAGATAGTTGTACTCCAATGTTCTAACAAAATTGTTCCCAGTAGCCAAAAAGTGGAAACAACCTTAATGTCCATCAGCAGATAAATGGATAAACAACATCCAATGGGGTATTTTTCAGTCTTAAAAATAAATGAAATTCTGATACATGCTATAACATGGATAAACCTTGAAAACATTGTGCTAAGAAAAAACAAGTCAGACACAAAAGGGTAAATATGTATGATTTCATTGATATGAGGTACCTCAGTTCAGTCCAGTCATGTCTGACTCTTTGCGACTCCGTGGACTGCAGCATGCCAGGCTTCCCTGTCCATCACCAACTCCCAGAGCTTGCTCACACTCATGTCCATAAAGTCAGTGATGCCGTACAACCATCTCATCCTCTGTCACTCCCTTCTCCTCCTGCCTTCAGTCTTGCCCAGTGAGTCAGTTCTTCCCATCAGGTCACCAAAGTATTGGAGTTTCAGCTTCAGCATCACTGCTTCCAGTGAATATTCAGGACTGATTTCCTTTAGGATGGACTGGTTGGATGTCTTTGCAGTCCAAGGGACTCTCAAGAGTCTTCTCCAGCACTATAGTCCAAAAGCATCAATTCTTTGGGGCTCTAGAATAAGCAAATTCATAGAGACAGAAATAGAGGTTACCATGGGTTGTGGGAGGAGAGGGAATGGAGAGATATTGTTTAATGGGAACAAAGTTTCTGTTTGGGATGAAAAAGTTCTGGAAATGGATAGCGGTGACTTATACAACATTGTGAATATACTTAACAACACTGAATTGTATACTTCAAAATGGTTAAAATGGTCAATTTTTTGTTATGCATATTTTACCACAATGTAAAAGGGTTGTAAAAGGACGACAATGTGGTCATAGTAATCTATTTGACATTAACAGATCGTTGGGGCTTTAAAAAGTAGTCAGAAATTCAAATTAACATAGGATATCTCCAGAGTTTTAACTTGTAACTTTTAAAAACACTGTCTGAGTCAGACAAAAATAATTCTACAGTCATTTAGGCTTAGTTAAGACTTCTAGGGAGATATACAGCAGGTTATTATGATATGGTGGAAAGACTGGATTGAAGAACTCCAGATTCTACTCAGTGCTTTAAATTACTTTATCTCATTGCTTGTGTTTTCCTGTCAAATGGGATAAGGAATGTCCGATATCTCATTCAAAAGTGTTGGAGTAAATACAACACTGTTGCGTATACAGTCAACTTCTCGAAAGATGCCTTACATGAGCCTCACATCTGATGTCACTGTGTGAGTAAATTGATAAATAAATGCCTTAGTCTTTTACTTAAAAACAGAAAGCTATTCTCTCATGTCATACAGAGATCATGTTCTGTTTGAGTTGGTGGTGTCAGTTTCTTGAATGAAAGTCAAGATGTTAGGTTTCGCAGGCTTGTTCTAGTATTTAAAACACTTTCTATTAGATAATAAGATTCTTGTTTTACCCTTGTTATTTGGTAAGATGCTTAGATATCTAGAAAGCATTTCTTCTAAGTTCTAATGAAATGAAAGTCCTCTCAAACTCACAGAGCCCCACTTTCTTCATCTGTAAAATGATGATATTCTCTACCTTGTCCACTTGACAGGGTTGTTTTGAGAGTTCCAAAGAGGTCCTTTCATTCACCTATTTATTTGGTAAATATTCTCTGTGAGCTTATGAACTATAAACTGGGCTGTTGGGAATGTAATGCTCAGCAAGAGATATGATCCATACCTTCCTGAAGTTTCCAGTTATGTGGGATTGAAATGTATGTTAAAGCACTTAGAACGGTGCCTAGCACATTAGTAGACGTCAATACATATCATTTCCTAATTGATGGTTAATTTTGTGTGTTAGTTTGACTGGGATATGGGAGACCCAGGTATTTGGCTAAAGATTATTTCTAGGTATGTCTGTCAGGTTGTTTCCAGATGAGGTTAGCATTTGAGTCAGTAGATTGAGTAAATCAGATGGTGCTCCCCCAGTGTGGATGGGCATCATTCAGTCTGTTGAGGGCTTGACTACTGCACTGAGACAGCAGTCTTCTTCTGCCCCTGGACTGGGCCTTCTATCTTGGAGATCCTGTTTTTCAGGCCTTCAGACTTAAACTGGAACTTACTCTATGAACCCTCTGGTTCTTGGGTCTTCAGACTTGGACTTGAAATTCTATCACATTGATTCTCCTGGTTCTCAGGTTTTCAGACTTAGAGTGGAACTATACCACCAGTTTTCCTGGGTCTCAAGCTTATAAATGGGAGATTGTGAGATTTCTCAGCCTCCATAACTGCATGAGCCAATTTTTTCCAAAAAATCTCTTTACTTTTATACATATGAATTTGTATATACATATACAAAACTAGTGGGCCACTTTTGGTAAGCAGAACTGGATATAGATATGCACTGGTTTTCCTGTTGATTCTGTTTCTTGGACAAACCCTGAGTAATACACTACCCTTGAAATATTGTTGTTCTTTAGTTGCTACCACATGGACTGTAGCCTGCCAGGCTCCTTTGTCCATGGGGTTTCCCAGGCAAGAATACTGGAGAGGCTTGCCATTTCCTTCTCCAGGGGATCTTTTCAACTCAGGGATTGAACCTGCATGTCCTGCATTGGCAGGCAGATTCTTTATCACTAAGCCACCAGGGAAGCCCACCCTCAGGGCTTCATACCCAGGTCAGTGCCCTGAAATCAAGAAGGTGGACCTCAGCTGCAACTTGGTTGTTTATTTTGTGATGTCATATTGCCAATATTTATGGCACTTCTAGGCCATTGCTATTCATTCTGTAAGTATAGGCATCATTCTTCTGCCCTATAATATAAAACTTCAATGAGAGAGCAAGTCATCCAAATTATATTCCCCAGAGAGCAGGCAAATGCAATTTTATGTCCAGAGCAGAGAGGATTCAAAAGTTTACCAAAGTCCTAGGAACTTAAACGGTAGGCAGGGGTAATATTGCTGTTCATCACTGTCTACTTATTTTCTATTTAAAGAGTTTTATCTTCTTAGTAGAGGGGGTTGGTTTAATAGAGTGTCGGGGGAAATGTCTAGTGAGTGTATTGATTGAATGGATGATGATAAATGTGGGCAACTTATTCCTAATCTTCCTCTAGGTTTGCCTAGCTGAGGATGAATAAAATTATTTTTAATATATCCAAGAAAGTCTTTTTTCATTGTCTTGGGATTTTGGTGCCATTCATATGCCTAAATGACTTTTTTTCCCCCCAGAAAGAGTAAGAATTTGTAGATTGGCACCAGGTGGAAGATCTTTAATGCTACTGCTGCTAAGTCGCTTCAGTTGTGTCCAACTCTGTGTGACCCCATAGACGGTAGCCCACCAGGCTCCCCCGTCCCTGAGATTCTCCAGGCAAGAACACTGGAGTGGGTTGCCATTTCCTTCTCCAATGCATGAAAGTGAAAAGTGAAAGTGAAGTCGCTCAGTCATGCCCGACTCTTAGTGACCACATGAACTGCAGCCCACCAGGCTCCTCCATCCATGGGATTTTCCAGGCGAGTACTGGAGTAGGTTGCCTTTGCCTTCTCCAAGATCTTTAATACATGGTACTTTATGCCTAAATGTTAAGTTTCATCATCTCAGCTAGGAACAATTAAGTTATGCTAGGATACTTGGGCTTCCCTGGTGGCTCAGATGGTAAAGAATCCTCCTGCAGGAGACTCAGGTTTGACCCCTGGTGGGGAAGATCCCCTGGAGAAGGAAATGGCAACCCACTCCACTATTCTTGCCTGGAGAATTCCATGGACAGAGGAGCCTGGTGGACTATAGTCCGTGGGGTTGCAAAGAATCAGATAAGCCTGAGCAACTAAAACACGCTGCAGTCCATGGGGTCGTGAAGAGTCGGACAGGACTAAGCATTCACTTTCACTTTTCACTTTCATGTGCTGGAGAAGGAAATGGCAACCCACTCCAGTGTTCTTGCCTGGAGAATCCCAGGGACAGGGGAGCCTGGTGGGCTGCCGTCTATGGGGTCGCACAGAGTCGGACATGACTGAAGTGACTTAGCAGCAGCAGCAGCAGTAGCAGCAACTAAAACACACACACAAGATACTACTTAAGGAAGGAAACAAAGAAATATATACACTATTCACATATCAAATATTTCACATTTTACAGAGAAGATGGTCATAATATTTCAAGGGGAGGAAGTCAGGATGTTCATTATCAAGGGCAAGAAGAGGTTTCTAAGGCATATCACGCATTGTGTGCAAAGTAGAAGCAACCTGAAGGGACAGAAGGAATGAGACTGTATAACAAAGCAAATTCATTTATGTCAGGTTACAGTTTCTAATATGAAATATTTCTGGAAAAAGGCTGCACAGAAGACAGCCTTCTTATTATTGAACACCTCCTCCCTTTGGCTTGCTCGAGACAGACGCAGTGCTGAAAATGCTTTTACTTCGATGTTGTAGCTGGAAATGTACTTCTGTCATATCCAGAGTAACTAATATTGTTCAGGATGATCCGTTCAAATCATAGGGTTTCCTTGCTTTTAAGGTCACTTGGGCTATAATGTTGTTATTGTCCTTTATTCTGCTCTGTGGTCTCATTTTCACAAAGGATTGGTAGAAAAAGAGAGAGGATATTGGGCACCACTTGTCCATGGGCCTGATGCCACTCTCACCCTGTCCCTGTGGTCCTGTGTCTTACTAATGATGGACATGCATGCAACAGGGGCCTTAAAGGGGTGCAGTGCTTGAGTTTCAACATGAATTCAATAGCAACAGCAACAGTAGAGGTTGACTCCTAGGTATCTTTCCTTCAAGTTAGAAACTAGAGTGGAAATGCTTAAAGAACATTTGTAATTCAAGAAAATTTGCGGCACTAGAAGTGAAAATATCATAGGTTATATTAAACACTGATAGAAAAAGTTTTTTGAACAGAATGTAACTAAATTTCAAACAATCTTTAATTCCACTGAATATTAAACCACATCTCAAAATCTGTAACAAAAAATTCACTCAAACCTTTTGAAAAGAAAGTCATCTCTTTCTAGTTCCCTTAAGTTAACCTGAATTTCTGTCCTGTCACTTTTATGTAAGGAAACACATGGCCTCAAACTTGGCTTTCTGGTTATAATAATTTCCTGTTGTAGGTTTGTCTTTAGTTCGTTTCCAAAAATCTATAGTCCAAAGGTTTTGGAGCCGCACACATTTCTGCTTTGTAGTCTCATTTTCATAGAGGGTAGGGAAAGAAGAGAGAGATTGTGTAGCTCTTATTCACAAAAGAAATATAAGCTTTTGGTTAAACTGAAATCGTTTGGGAAATTCTAAACTGACTATTGTTGATGCTATTATTTGGTGGAAGGAACGAAATGAGGAAGCTTTAAATAGTTAATAAAATGCAGGACTCCTGGGTTCTAGAGTCCAACTCTGTCACTGTGTTCCTGTGTGACACTGGCCAAGGTACCACCCCTCTCTGGGCCTCTTGACTTATTTGTAAATTGGGTATCTTTGACTACAGTATGTCTAATGATACATAATATATAATTATATACAAATGGAATATGATATATATTGCCTAAAACAAGTGGACAAAACAGTATAGTCTATAGAACAATGTCCTGCTGGTTTGCTGGGCTAATCCTTCCTTATTTTATAGTCATGCGTGGGCCAACACATTTGGAGTACTTTGAATTTTCTTGTAGGCCTGAAGGAAAGCATTTTCCTATACTGTATTAACTTCTGAAAATGCAAGATTTTTGGCTTAATATGTTTTTCCCAGCTTTTTATTTTATAACATTTCAAACCTTCAGAAAACTTCAGGAATATTCAGTGAAGAGCTGTATACCCCCTCACTTAGATTTACCGACTGTTGACATTTTGCCAAATTTGTTTCATTTTTATTTCTCTTTCTCTACTCTCTTCTTGGATATAAGAACATTGGTGAACCATTTGAAAATTTATTGCCAGCATCATGACACTTCATCCCTAAACACCATAGCATATATCGCCTAAGAAAAAGGATATTCTCTTACATAACCACTAGATAATTCCCTGAGGATTTTAACATTGATTCGACACTATTATTTAAAATCCACTATGTATTCAAATTTCCCCAGTCATCCCAATAGTGTCCTATGTAGTTTATCTTTTGTGGTTTAACATCCAATCAAGGATCATCTGTTGCATTCCATTCCCCCTTGATAACCCCTCCCTTGTTCTACAGTTCCCCAGCTTTCTTTGTCTGCTTTTCTCCTGGCTGCACTGCATGGCTTGAGGGATCTTAGTTCCTTAACCAGCAGCTGAATCCAGGCCCTTGGCAGTGAAAGAACAGAGTCCTAACCACTGGACAGCTAGGGAATTCCCAGTGCTGACATTTTCTGAGGAGTTCGAGTCAGTTGTTTTGCAGAATGTCCATCACGTTAGGTTTGCCTGTGTGTGCTCAGTCGCTCAGTTGTGTCTGACTCTTTTCGACCGTCTAGACTGTAACCCGCCAGGCTCTTCTCTCCATGGAATTTTCCAAGGAAGAATACTGGACTGGGTTGCCATTTCCTTCTCCAGGGGATCTTCTAGACCCAGGGATCAAACCTGTGTCTCCTGCTTGGTGGGTGAATTCTTTACCACTCTGCCACATAGGAAGCCCTAGATTTGTCTAGTGGTGTCCTAATGATTAGTTTCAGGTTAAACTTATAAAAAATATATTTGTTTATTTATTTTGGTTGCCCTGGGTCTTCCTTGCTTCATGCAGGCTTTCTCTAGTTGCAGCAAGCGGGGGCTACTCTTTGTTGTGGTGTGCAGACTTCTCATTGTGGTGGCTTCTCTTGTTGCGGAGCACAGGCTCCAGGTGCACAGGCTCAGTCATTCTCACGCTCGGGTTTAGTTGCTCCATGGCATGTGGAATCTTCCTGGACCAGAGCTCAAACCTGTGTTCCCTGCATTGGCAGGAGGATTCTTAACCACTGTACCACCAACCAGGTCCTCAGGTTAACTGTCTTTTGGAAGGGATAGTATCTAAGTATTGTGTCCTCCGTGCACCACATTAGAGGTGTGTGATGTCATACTTGGTGCTGAAGTGTGATTATTCGGTGAAAGTGGTAGTTACCAGATGTCTGCAGTGTTACAATTCTATTTCCCCATATAATTAATGAGTGATCTCAGGAATGACAGGCTTCCCAGGTAGTGCTAGTGGTAAAGAATCCGCCTGCCAATGCAGGAGACATAGGGGAATGGGTTCGATTCCTGGGTTGGGAAAATCCCCTGGAGGAGGGCATGGCAACCCACTCCAGTATTCTTGCCTGGAGAATCCCATGGACAGAGGAGCCTGGCAGGCTGCAGTCCCTGGGGTGCAAACATTCAGATACAACTGAAGCAACTTAGCACGCATGCATGCTCAGGAATGACTGAGACTTTGTGGATGTCTCATTTTTTGAAGGTTTTGGCATTCATTATTAACAATGACTGTAAAGTTATCATATTTTGATTGTCCCAGACAAAGGTGACTTGGGATAATCAACAGATCTCTGGCAGAATGGAAGAAAGAGTTGGTCACTGTGAACTAAACCACAAATAAGCCTTTGTGTGTGTGTGTGTGTGTGTGTGTGTGCATGAACATGGGCATGCACATGTTTGAAATGAAAGTGTTGAGGTAGAGAAACTCTGACACACTGTTAGATAAGGTTGGGATGACTAATGTGGGGAATCCAAGAAAAGTTAACTTTTGTTGAATGTTGAACAGAACATACTCTGCTGTTACTCTTTCTTTGCAATTTCTCTACAGTATGAGACCTGAAGCTTGATAATAACGGGTACATATAATACCCATATATAATCTTTGTGGGTTTTTTTTATGGTGAGTTACAGCTTCCTTTCTTTTTTCTTTTTCATTTTTTCCCTGTTATAGTTTTGGTTACAATATCACCATATTTTGTTAGATAAGATTAGGGTATTATTAACAGGAAATACAATTATAAATTAATAATGTAAGAGAAGCAGAAGTTTGCAAGAGATTTTGCAGGGGGTGAATTGTTTGATCCCATGTGATCAAGTGAGAGTAAAAAACAATCTGAGCATACCTGTTTTTATCTTGAAGAATTATGCCACAATGTGTCCATATATGTTTTTCTAATGTTTCTTTGAATTACTGGAGTTAATTTTCAACAAAGGCAGAATTCTATATTAATTGTGGGACTAGTTATTAATGACATGGAGAACAACCGAATTTGCAGTAAAGAGCATATTGTATAGAAGACAAAAGTAAATAATAACTACAGTCACTTGTTGTTTAGTCGCTAAGTCATGTCTGACTCTCCTGCACTGGCAGGTGGACTCTTTACCACCAAGTCACCAGGGAAGCCCAGTGATAGTCATGGTGATGATCAAAGATGTCGCTGAGCTTTAATAAAAGATCCCAGGAAGCACAGGTATTCTAATGATAGAACAGTAACTGGAACAGAGAGCATGGAAAGTGAATTGTGCCAGGGATTACATTTTAAATGGAAAGGATAATCTGGCATAGGAAATAAAACCACAAAACAATTGATTCCATGTATTTAAGCAAGAGAAATGTAGAAGTCCAAGAGCCCTTTTTTGCCTCACAAAATTATACTAGCATATGTCTTCTTTCGTTATCTTCAGATTTCTCTAATTTATCAGATGATTCGAACCCAAAGCAGGGAGAACAATGCTCTACTATGATGTCAGTGCTTTAGGAAAAAAGAGCCAGGAATTTGAAAAGTAAGCTTTTTGCAAGTACAAAGATATCATTGTTGCTGCTGCTGGGCTTCTAGAATAACTGTGCGATTGTTAATTATGAAAATAGATAATAGTCGTGAATACAATTTGTCTTCTAATAGGAGTGCTATGCCACTAAAGCATACACAATGGAGATTACCAGAACAATCAACAAAGTGCAGGATATTGGGACTTTCGTATGTGTCTGCTCAGTCGTTCAATTGTGTCCAACTCTTTGCGACCCCATGGACTGTAGCCTACCAGTCTCCTCTGTCCATGGGGTTTCCCAGGCAAGAGTACTGGAGTGGGTTGCCATTTCCAAGTATATTAGGACAACTTACTTTAAAACCGCAAAACAGTCGAAATATACTGTTCAAAACACAGAGTTGTCTCATGAGTGAATAATGAAGTAGCCATGATTTATTAGCTTTATTTAAAGCTGTCTACAAGTTGAACAACATTTTAAAGCACTTTTTTTTTTTATACATCTCTGCAATTTCCTGGAGCCATGATTTCTTTTTTTTTTTTTTCCTTTGAGCCCAGTGGTTAATCAGATTTTGGTGTTTCAGTAATTATGTCAATTAATGTACGCTGAGAGTAATTTCATTTGTTGAAACGGATACCAGGTGAATATGTAATTAGTGGAAGGTTGTCTCTTTAAGATTTGGTGTGCAATTTTCCAAGATTAGCCACAGTATGGAGAGTAGTTTTAAACTGTAATAATTTCTGGTTAGGGACCAAACTAGTATCAACTTGATTTCCTGACAACTGAAGTTAAATGACAGTTTCTTCCCACCTTCTTCTACCAATCAAAGACACATTATAGGGTGAACAATCATCCCAGTCTGCCTAGGATAGCCCCACTTTTAGCACTAAATATCCTCTACCTAGAGAAATCCTTTGGTTCCAAGCAAAAAAAGGATAGTCAATCACCTCAATACACATGTCTCACTTGAAAATAAATACTGTACTTACACATTTTTTAGAAGTCATGGGTTTCCCTGATGGTTCAGCAAGTAAAGAACCCACCTGCAATGCATGAGGCACAGGAGATGCTAGTTTGATCCCTGGGTGGGGAAGATCCCCTGAGGAGCAATGGCAACCCACTCCAGTATTCTTGCTGAGAAATCCCATGGATAGACGGGGCTTGGGGGCTACAGTCCATGGGGTTGCAAAGAGTTGGACACAACTGAGCAACTAAGCATGCACACAACGTACAGAAAAGCCATTTAAAAATAAATTTCCATCCATATTGTCACTAAACTTTATATAGACCATATATAATTTAACAACTTAAAAAAGCAATTTTAGTCACACGTATGTACAAGTCTATGTCATTGATTAACAAATACACATCCTCACAAAACTGTATGTATAATTTTAATGAATCCATAAAATTGTAACATATTCCATGTTATATTACTTAATTACCTTTTACTGTAGGACATTTATGTTGTTTTTCTGTTTATTACAAATGATAATGTTATAAATATCTTTGTATATATAATATTCCTCTTTTAAATTTAAGAAATATAACTTTGGAGGAAAACATACATATGGTAAATTGTATTAACAACATATAAACAGTTAAAATTATAAATATTTTCTTCTGCTAGTTTCTTATCAGCTACCCTGCTATTTAAATAACTGTGACATGAAAATTTCTGGTCATATGAGCCCATTCTAGAAATTGGCTAATAGTCTTATTTGGCTAGTTGAAACAATGTGTTTATTTGTTTGTTCTGAATGTCAGTAAATTTTCATCACAAATGAAAATGTTGTTTCCTCTTTTTAGGATTTTTCAAAAGAATAATTGCACTTGAAGGAAAATGAGGTCACTGGGTAATCACAATTTCATAGAGAAACATCTACTGTGTTCCAAAATTGACAGAGGCATGGAGGACACAGAAATATTACCAAGTCATTTTTGAAAACAGATGTTTGGTAGGAGCCAATTTTTATACGAAGGCTGACCAATGAACTCACCCTTGATGCTTCCCTAACTTAAATACAGAATGGATAAGTCGTCAAATCAGTTAATATTTATTGGGTAACTGCCATTGCCTGCCCAGTCCCTATCTGGTAGAGTTTATCAAGTGATAGAAAAAAGTCACGAGATGTTTGAATTAGAAAATTATAGAATAATTTTAATTAGAAAATAATAGAATAGTGTGGTAAGTTTCATAACAGTAGTGTGGCAAAAAATGATCGTGTCTCCTTGTGCACCTGCTTATTTATTTATGTTTCAGTATGTATTTGGCTGCACGGTCTCAGTTGTGGCAGGCCAGATCCTCGGTCTTCATTGGGAGTTCCCTAATCCGGGATCAAACCCGGCCCCCTGCACTGGGAGTGAGGAGTCTTAACCACTGGACTACGAGAGAAGTCCCTACCTGTGTATTTATAATGACAAAAACTGTAAACAACCTAAATGTCTGTAGACAAGATATAAATAAATACGTTATGAAATAATCATACACTGGGAAACTAGGCAACAGTGAAATGAATGTATAGGAACTATATGTATCAATGCCAATAACTCTTACAAATAAAACATTGAATAAAAAAAGCAAGTTTTAGAAGAATAATTTAGGTTGATATCATTTATGTAAATATTGAAACATGCAAAAGAATATGTTGCTTAGTTATACTTCCAATGAAGCAAAAATATACAGAAATGCATGCAATGATAAGCATGGAATTCAGGATAACGACCCTCTGTTGGGAGGGTGGGGCAGTGGGGAGGCAGGCTAAGGAATGGAGAGGGAGGAAGACCCAGTACCAAAGGAGACACGCAGGAGGGTTCAAGCATTTTGGAAATGTTTTATTTCTCAAGCTTCTGGGAGAGTACATGATTGTTGATTATATTATTTTGAAAAATATAACAATACATTGAGATATACATAAATCAAAGTGCCACATAAGCAGATAAGAGGCTGCTGATTCTGAATGGAAGCAGCAATCTGCATAAGCTTTTTGGATAAGTTGGCACTGATGGCTAAATTGGTCTTGATGGATGAGTAGACCTTCAGTAAGTCCAGATGGCAGGAGAGGAGATTTTGGGGTGATGGACAAGCATGGGCAAAGGCATGGAAATGTTCTGTGCAAGAGATGACTTAGGATGTGTAGAAACATATAAGTAAGTAAGTAAAGTCACTCAGTCGTGTCCGACTCTTTGTGACCCCATGGACTGCAGCCCACAAGGCTCCTCAGTCCATGAGATTCTCCAAGCAAGAATACTGGAGTGGGTTGCCATTTCCTTCTCCAGGGGATCTTCCCGACCCAGGGATCGAACCCGGGTCTCCCGCATTGGAGGCAGACGCTTTAACCTCTGAGCCACCAGGGAATATACGCTGGAATAAAGGAAGTTAATAAAGGAGGTCAATACTGTAACTGGGACCAGATCGTCAAAGACCTTGAACTGAAATGTAAATAATTTACTAGGCTGAAATGTAAAATAACGTAAAATAATTTACTAGGCTTTGTAAGTGTGTGTGTGTGTGTGTGTGTGTGTGCTCAATCGCTCCTTGTGTCCGACTCTTTGAGACCTCATGGACTGTAGCTCACCAGGCTCCTCTGTCCATGGGATTTCCCAGACAAGAATACTGGGTGGGTTGCTATTTCTTTCTTCAGGAGATCTTCCTGACCTGGGATCGAACATCAAATTCTTTACCACTGAGCAGGCTTTGTAAACAGGTGCTTGTAAATGGGTCTGGACTATAACTTGTTATATTCCTCATGTAATTCTGAAGGATTGATAATTTCTTCAATCAAGATTTTATCTGAATCTGATCCTTTTAGATCTATGAAAGTGAAAGTGAAGTCGCTCAGTAGTGTCCGACTCTTTGCGACCCCATGGACTGTAGCCTACCAGGCTCCTCTGTCCATGGGATTTTCCAGGCAATAGTACTGGAGTGGGTTGCCATTTCCTTCTCCAGCAGATCTTCCTGACCCAGGGATGGAACCCAGGTCTCCTGCATTGTAGACAGACGTTTTACCACTGCTCTTCAAATAAAAATAAAATCATGAACCATCACAAGTCATCTACCAAATCCAATTGAGAAACTCATCTGAAAGGTCATTATAATCAGTAGTAAATACAGAGATCTCCCATTGGTAGCATTAAAGAATCATTTAAATTTTTTCTTATGATTATCCATCAGTTTCCCCACCTGACCATGTCAATGACTCTTCAAGTAGAAAGGATTGCCCTGAGAAGGGATGGGAAGATAATCGGTTTTGTGAAAATCTAAAGGTTGTTAAATTTGCCAGAACTGCCTTTCATGTGACCATCATTTGGTCACCAGCAGTTATCTTTCACTGGCTTCATGTGGCAGAGTCTGAAGATTATGGGTTGATCAACGTGTCAGTCATCAGGGGGCACCTGCAGAGATGATGAAAGTTTATTATATAATATTTTATGAAAGCAGCACAACATATAGCAAATTGAACTGCATGTTTTCTCCCCCCACTTTTTTTGTACATTAAAACTGCAGTTTGAAAAACAACTTCCAGCACAGAAAAGAATTAAAACAGCAGGTGATAATTAGGGCAAAGTTACAACAATGTTACTGCTGATGGGCTATCTGTCAGTTAATGCAAGCTATCACCTCTCCCTAGGAATAGTTATTTTAAAAACGACTTCTGAGTGTTAAAGAGGGACATTAAATGTGTTAGTCTCCTTATTTGCTCATTTGGAAACAGTGTAAAGTTAGGTCCATTAACCAGCCTAATTCTACCTTGGTCTCGGGGCAGACACACACACAAAGTATGCAACTGAAAGTTATTAACGACCAAAACATAAACCTTAGTGCCTTGAGTTAAAAATCAATTTTCCTAATAAATTAAACTCAAACATTATATACCAGTATGTAATATCAAGACGAATGTATTAATAATTGCCATGTTGGCAGAGTGCAAAGTACAAGACTTAGAAGGATATAAAAATTTAGTAATTTAGAAAATCTGATACCAAAAAATAGCTACTGCTGCATTGGGAGGCTCAGAGTGCAGTTCAGTTGTTGAGCTATAATAGTATTCTCTGACTAGTCAAGGTTGAGTGTTCAAGATGTAGTTTGAGTATTAATCATTGATTCAAATAAAAGATTGCACAACTGGAGAGGCTCTCCTGGGTTAAGTAGTTTATTCCTGAACTCAGATGTAAGTTTTTTCCTTTGTGTATTCCAGAAGTACTTGAGTGTCTTCCCTGCTAAACAAGCAACCTCTTTTGGAATTTTTTATTTTTAGCTTTACTCTTTATCAACTACAATCTTTTAGCTAAGAATTCACCTAAGCTTTTGCTGATATGACTTACCAGCTAATTCAAACTGCCCATTTCAAGTTTAAGCTTTATCGTTTGTTCTGCCTAATAAGAAATCTGATAATATGCTATGCTTTATTTTGGTTCACTTGCAGTATTCTATCGTATAGTCACACTGAATGGCATTGTGTGAATAAACCACAGCTTATTTATCCATTTTACTGTTGATGAGCATTTGAGTAGTGACATGAAAAAGATGAAGTATTATGTAAGTACTCATATATACAGAAACAATATCCCCAAATAGCATTAAATTTTTTTTTTTTTTGCTGTTGAAGGGTAATATATATAGAGATGTGTAATTTGATGAAGTTTTACACACTGAGCACACATTGCAACCAGTACCAAGCCCAGGAAACAGAACATGACCAACTCCCTGAAGCCACATTTATGGCCCCTCTCAGTCATTAGCTCTCTTCAAGGGTAACCACTAGCTTAACTTCCAATAGCACAGATGAGTTTTGCTTGTTTTTGTACAAAACAAACTCTTGTATGTCTCACTTTTTCACTTAGCATCATAGAGATTCATGTATATTACTGCATTTAGAAGCAAATTGTTCATTCTTAGTGATGTATAGTGTTCTATTATATATCACTAATTATCTACTTTACTGTCAATGAAAATCCTGGTTGTTTTCCACTTTGAGGGTTATGATAAATAACGTTGCTCTGAGCTGTTTTGAACTGTGGTGTTGGAGAAGACTCTTGAGAGTCCCTTGGACTGCAAGGAGATCCAACCAGTCCATTCTGAAGGAGATCAGTCCTGGGATTTCTTTGGAAGGAATGATGCTAAAGCTGAAACTCCAGTACTTTGGCCACTTCACGCGAACAGTTGACTCATTGGAAACGACTTTAATGCTGGGAGAGATTGGGGGCAGGAGGAGAAGGGGACGACAGAGGATGAGATGGCTGGATGGCATCACTGACTCGATGGACACGACTCTGAGTGAACTCCGGGAGATGGCGGTGGACAGGGAGGCCTGGCGTGCTGTGATTCATGGGGTCGCAAAGAGTCGGACACGACTGAGCGACTGAACTGAACTGAGCTGTTTAATAGATAACTTTTGGTATATATTTGATATTGGTATATGCCTAGGAAATGAATTTCTGGGCCAAAGCATTTTCACGTATTTAACTTTAGTAGACACAGTCTTTGATCTCTTGAGGAATCATTCTGAGGAAGGCATTGCAGTATAACCATTATGAGAACAACTTTTGGAGTCATTCAGACCAAATTTAGCTTATCATGAAAGAGTCATACCACTTTGTGCTTAAACTTCTTAATTTTCAGTTTACTTACGTGTGTAATAGGTATAATAAAATCTTTCTCAAAATACGAGAATTAAATGAGATATTATTTTAATGTAAGTTAGAACAATGCCTTGCACATAGTAAGTGCTTAGGTTATTATATGGTGGTTATTAATCATTAGCTTTTACAACATAGACAATATGGAGAATCTGAAACACATATAGGCAATATAATCCACAGTTTTAATCCTCTGATGGAAGAAAATTGAGACTCTGACCCAAAAGGCATTACCAATTCCAGGGAGCATTACACTTGGACCCTGAAAAAAATCATTTAAACATTATCCCAAAATGCATTTGCAAATTACTCTTGCCAGAGGCAAAGTTCTTGGATGCAGTGCATTAACATCCATTTTTCCCCCTACCAGACTTTACTCTTTAAAGATAAGACTGCCAAGGGCTACTCTGGAAAGTCACTAGTATTATACTTTTTATTATATTTGCCAATTTCACACTTTCCTCAACCCAACCCCCAAAGTTGTTGAAAAGTGACTGTAAGGACATTAGCGCCTAGTTTTCTTTAAAACTTAACAGTATTTATGTTCCACATTCTTAAAAATACTAAAAATAAGCCCAGCTCCTTGCTTTAAATGACAGAGACCGTGCCCTTTTTTTTTTCTTCTTTTCTAGGAATGTGCTTGATAACATCAGGGTGGATTTCAGCAGCTGCTGTGACAATGCCTGAGAGTTACCACAGAAGTTTCACTTTTGTACCGAGGTACTGTTTTAGTTAATGGCTTTAGGGGCAGCAGATTCAGTTATCTTAGGTAATTTTGGAAGGTGGCACCCTGTTCCTGATATATTGCATCAGATCCCATTTATCAGTTACTAGGTTCAAGAAATTAAGCAGTTTACTTTTGATAAGGCCAGAGGTAGACCTGAAAGGGGACTTTCTGAACATTTCATTGAAGCTCTTTTGACTTACAAAACTAGTCATTCAACAGTTTTGCCTAAAGTCAAATGGTTTGTTTCCGGCACAGACCTCATGCTAGTCTTATTCCCAGTTTAGTGTTTGCTCCCCTTTGCTCTTGCTTCGTGGTGGCCACCATCCCCCAACCTGTCCTGTCTACCCTCTACCTCAATTTCATAAAAGTCCATACCTGGGGACTTTTGAACAAGTTGTGGGGACTGAACAAGTTGTGCCTTAAGGGAATGACCATTGTCATTTGTATTAAATTGTTTTAAGTGCAAGGTGAGTGAGGTTTTTCTGCTAGAACATTAAGATCCAAGAAGGAAGACCTTGTCTGTTTTCTGGACCACTGTATTCTCAGCACCTGTGCCTGGTACATAACAGACTCTGATCAGTGTTAAATGAAGAAATGAATGAATAAATATTGGGTACGTCAGGTTGCCATGTCCTTTGTCTTTTCCACCTCTTTCCAGTTTTACCAATAAAAAGGTGCATATTTAGAGTCTACAGAGGAGAAATCATGAACAAAGCGTCCGGTACGGTGCCTGATTCATTGAGGGCAATTAAAAAACGTTGGGTCATTTTCCTTTTCTTCCTTCCCAAGTGTAGGGTACTGGGGATATGGGGTGATATACCGTGGTGTTTATGTGCCTGGACATAAAGTGACGTGGGTAACTAACAGGCTGGGGAGAAAGGACTGTCGACGTCTTTCTGATCCGTATCAGAAATTCCACTGCCCCGAAAAATGTACAGCTATTTTACCTAGAGAGGCAAGTCGCATTTGTTGATTGATTCTGGGCTGCAGTCAACTCTTAATACAAGTTTTTATAACCATCAGCTACTTCGTGGCAGGATGAAGCGCAGTGTCAAGGAAAAGCAGGGACCTCTTTCCCTCCTCCACGAATTAAGGAACTCCTCTGTGGCAGGGGCTGCGTTTTGCGTGTCTAACGGGTCCCCGGTCACGGGCGGTCCCCACCCCTCCAGCCCCGCCTCCGCGCCCTCGGAGGCGGCAGTCGAGGTTCAAGTTCGGTCCCTGGACACTCGCTCCCCGCTCCGAAGCAGCTCTCGCGTCTCTAGGCTCCCCCCGCCCCTCAACCCGGCAGGCTAGGAGGGCTGAGGTCATTCGGGTGCTGGGTCACTCGGCCACTCGCTGTGCTACCACGTGGGAACAAAGTTTCCACTCTGCGGTGGGGCCTCCCACCCAGTGCCCCCCAGCAGAGCAGAGGTCCGCACTTAGGCACCCGCTCGCTTTTTTATCGCTTGCAGCCGCAAACCCCCATCTGGGGGACTCCTTCCGCCCCCCGCCCCCCGTAATCCTTCTCTGAAATCCCTCCTTCCCTCGCTGCTCAAGTTGCCCTAGGAAAACATCCTGGGGGCCTCTGGAGAAGGCCGCCCGAGCGCCTCCCGCGGGCCTGGGGTAGGGGGTCCAAGGACAAGTGTCCCGAGGAGCGCGCGGGGGGCGCGGTGCTGGGCGCGCGAGGTAGACTGGTGACAGCGGCCCGCACGGCGTCCCCAGCGCGACTGGCGGGAACATTCCGCGGCTCCCACACCCTCGCGCGCCAAGTCTGGCGGGTCCCAGGAAACCCCAAGCTAACTGACCCCTCCACGCCCCCAAGCCGCCCTCACACTCCGCTCCCGGCTCGCCTCCGCCCCCAGTGCGCAGGCCCGGCCGCCCCAGCGCGCATGCCCTGGGCTCGCGAGCGCGGCCGGCCCCCAGCCTTGTGCTTTCTACACACTCTGCAACTGGGGAGGGGGCGGGGGCGGAGGGAGCCCGGCCGGCCACGTGATCCAGCCG